>CAKNWT010276787.1:0-22323 GCA_932066315.1 Andricus coriarius | reverse complement strand
TGTAAATTATATTCTTCTTTATGTTTACTTGTAATAAATATTTATATTTTAAAGGAACAATTGCTAATCTCGTGTAAACTATCAGAAGAAAAAATTAATTTATTTTATAGTAATATTCAAGGACAACTTTTATGTGAGTTTTCTACTTCTTCAAAGGCTGAAAATTGTTATTGCTTTCAACGATATTATTTTATTATTCTAAGTATATTGTTAAACAACTTTGAATGTTAAGTTTGAAGAAAATTTCACGATTTTGGGATTCTAATGACAGAAAAAGACCGAATTTTTTGCTCCTAAGATTAGATAGAAGCACTGCTGCAGCACTTTTATTCCTGCTTTTATCCTCTGGAAAATTGTAGTTTTTGTTGAAGCTAGTTTTTATTACACCTACATTTAAGCCCACACTGTAAAAAAAGCTTTGGTGATATTTATAATCAGCTAGTAATTATACGTGCAGTGTATTTTCAAATTACAATGCATAACCTGATTAATTTACGATACTACAGTATTTATTTGCAATCTAGTGTGATTTAACTTCAGGTCACAATGTAAAAATAGAACGAGGGATGTTCCATTTGCAGTCGACTGTAAAATTACTACGTCCGATGATGGAAATTATTCGATCGGCGTGGGACATAGTAAGTTTACGTAAGATGATAATTTTACTTGGGGCTTTAAGTCTACGAAAGTATATGTAAATTTTAACTATGTGAGCTTTTCTGTCGCGAGGGAGTAATTCCGCCCTGACGAATGCTGCAGAATTATGTGCAGGACGTAAATTTTGACCATTCGGGACTCTGAAGTATGACGTTGTTTTGCACGTTATGTCAAAGATAATAGTTGGTTATGTCGCGTTGAATATGTGAAAATAATTTGTTCTTTCACTCGATAAAAATGAATTTTTAAATTTGTGCGTGAAAAGTTGTGAATAGTAGCAAGGTGGCTGTAGATTAAAGAAAAACTGCAAATCAGTGAAAATTCAGGTAAATTTGAAAATCATAAGTCAAAGATAAAAAAGATATTGAAATTTGAATCACCAAAAAGTTTTTGGGGAACCAAATTTCTAAATATCTTTTCGATTATAAAAGCTGAAGACAAAATTCAACGAAATTTCGGAGATTTCCGACCCGTACCTAATTTCACGGTCAACGACGGGAAAACGTCCTGCATGTATTTCTTTATGGCGGACGCAGGTTGAGAACAAAAGTATGTATTTTACGGAATTCTGCTTATTTACTATGTGCCACACCGATCGAATTATTTCCATCGTCGCAGGATGTAAATTTACACCAACTTTTTTTACAGTGCATATTTAGATTTATAGTAATCCCATTTTTTCTCTGAAAAGTTTACTTTTTTTCTGTGTAGTTGTCAATTGCTTCACAAAGCTGTAAAATATAATCAATTTTCGAATAGATAAAAGCGGTGCTGTGTTTTTATCCGTTTTTAGGATAACCAAAAAGCTGGGGATTTTCTGCGAAGTTATAAATGCTGAAATTGACAATTTTAGAATAATAAAGAGGAATACAATTTTTTTACCAATACTCAGAAATTAAATATGGAAATAAATATTAAAAACTGTGGTAATAAACAACAAACTCGCAAATTCCATGGGTGCAGGGATTCAACCCCCGACAAGAGTCCTTTTGGGAAAGATTGACAGTTATTATTTTTCCCCGAAATTTGGTGTACGTTAAACAAATATTTTCGGTGAACCTTGGGATACTGAAAAGGGCGGCTTGGTTTACCGAATTTTGGCGAGAGTAGATCTAATATTTTCGAGTGCCTAGACTTTGGCCTAGAAACTTCGTATTTTAAAAGTTTAACTTTGTTAAAGATGATAGTGTAAGAATCATAAAGTTTTCAGACCCTTAAATCCGTTCGAAGTTTTATCTAAATTTGTATCTCATAAGGTTTTTGGGTTGCTTAATTCAATTATGATAACAGCTGGATTTTCAAATTCAAAATAGAGGATTCAGTATAGCGGATAACAAATTTTAAAATGATTGGATTTGTATAAAAATAGGTATCCTGAAGTTTTCGGGTTCGCTAAATAGAAATGTCATAACAGATTTTCCAAAAAAGAAAATTTTGGATTTCATAAAATAGGCATTGTTAAAGATTTTGCCTTGATAAATCAAAATGTAATAACAGAATTTCAAATTAAAAAAAAACGGATTCAAAATTTTGGAAATGTTAAGATCTTCATAAAAATTGATATGCTAAGAGTTTTAGGGTCGTTGAATCAAAATGTGATAACGCAATTTAAAAATAAAAATTAGCAGATCATAATTTTGAAAAAATCGTTCAATTTGTATGTAAATGGGTATTCTAAGATCTTTGGGCTCGCTGAAATCAAATGTGTGAACATATGTATTTTAAAAAGTTTATAATAGCGGAGAAAAATTGGATTTTTTCAAATGAGTATACCCCGCAATTACTTCAGGCTGGCTTTTTTTGAAAAGGGGGTGTCTTGAGGTATCTGAACTTTGTAAATGGAAATTTGATCAAAGAATTTTAAATTAAAAAGAACGGACCCAATATGGCGGATCAAAATTTTAGAAGTAATTGGATCTGTATACAAATTTGTATCCTAAGATTCTGGGTGTCATTGAATCAAATTGCGACAACATAATTTAAAAATGAAAAATAGCAGATCAGAATTTTGAAAAAAATGGTTCAATTTGTATGAAAATGGGTATTCTAAGATCTTTGGGGTGGCTGAAACCAAATGTGTAAACATATGTATTTTTTTAAATTTATAATAGCGGAGAAAAATTGGATTTTTTTATGGGTATAACTATCACAATTTCTTTAGGTTTCGCTTTTTTTGAAAAGGGAGTGTCTTGAGGTATGTGGACTTTGTACATGGAAATTTGATAACAGGATTTCAAATTTTAAAAAAAGTATCCAATATGGCGGATCAAAATTTTTGTAATGATTAGATCTTTATAAAAATTGGTATCCTAAGAATGTTCTCATCGCTCAAACTATATTTGGTAAATAAAATTTTAAAACTCGAAATTTCAAATACAAATTTAAAAAAACGACGGGGGTGTTGAAATAATATTTACAACTTTTTTTTTTCATATAAAAATTTCACAAAAATCCTCCATATAAAAGATATTCAAATTTCATAAATTTTTAGACTTTTCCCTCGTCACTGAGTCCATCTCGGGGCACTGGGCAAAAGCAGGCGGTCGATAAAACAGACTCCCGCGAAACGGCGTTTTCCACTTTGAATGGAGGCGAACAACGCCAAACTTTTTGTGTGTTGGGTGAAATGTGGGGCCAGGAGAAAACCCGATTAAATACGATTCTGGCAAATTTCCAAGGGGATTCTGCACTCTTCCTGGAGTCCTTTCTCAGACAGCTAGCTCCTTTACGTGGTTAGTGCCTACTTAAATTGATGGCACACCCTGTATACGAAAGTCGGTTTCAGCGTGTGGGTTTCGAATGTCCCATTTTAGTAAGACGCAAGTCGATGCCCACTCGTTTAATCGCTTTTACTCCATCCATTCCTATTGAATCGAATCTCGAACGGTCTTTCTGTCTGTCGATGTCATTCATTGTCGCCCGAGCACCTTTCGCAATCAACGAGTACGTACGGCAAGTGCATAACATGTGCGTGTCGCCCACGATTTGAGGAAAACGCCGTTTCGCTCTCTTTTTCTTTCATGCATAATCTACCTACGCTTTTATTTCAAAAGTATGCAAGGAATGTGCTCTGTGGTAAAGTGTATAAACCAAGCATTCATATTACCGTCAAGTTCAGATCAGGTTGAAGATAAAAATCGAGATAAAAATTGTCACAGGAGTAACTCTTGGATTTTATTTAGCATACGTTAATTAAATGTCTACACTTCAGTCTACAAAACGAATTTAGTTTTTTCAGGGTGGCCGCAGGTCAAGGAAAACTTGGAAATCGGGGGAAAAATAAGGCATTTTGAACAAAATTACAAAAGTCAGGGAAATTTATGGTAAGAAGCACTTTATGTAACTGTCAAGAATAATCAGGGCTGCCATACAGTCACTTTTAGTCACTTTTTTGTTCTCAAATAAATTTTTAGACACTTTTTGAAGATAAAGTCACTATAGTCATTTTTGTCAATGGAAATATCACTCTAGTTATTTTTCTTTCAATAAATTAGCCCATCGGTTAACTATTATAGAATTCAGGTCAATACCTATTTCTGAATTTTCTTGATTTTAAAGATTTTTTTAAATTCCAGAGAATTTTCAAGAGCTTTAAAAAGTTTCAAGGGATTTTAAAAGATTTTATAGCACTTGTAATTTTTCAGGGTATTTAAAAAGATTCTAGAGAATTTTTAATAGCCCAGGCGGAAATATTATATAATATTTCCGCCTGGGAGATTTGAGTCATTTAATAAGAAATCCCTTTAAATAATCATTTAAGGATATTTTAATTAATTCCAAGGAATTTTTAATAGACTTCAATTATTTGAAGGTGTTCCAAAGTATTTTAAAGATTTTAGGATGTTTTAAAAGATTTCAAGGAATTTTTATTAGACTTAATTATTTTCAGGCATTCCAAAAGACTTAAGATTTTAGGGTACTTTAAAAACTTCCAAGGCATTTTAAAAAAGCTTTGCAAAGTTTTAAGGGATTTCAACAGATTTCAGGAGATTTGAAACATCTAATTATACTTTAATAAAAGGTTCCAATGCATTTTCAAGAGCTTTAAAAAGTTTCTAGGGATTTGGAAGGACTTCAAAGGATTAAAAATGTTTCAGGGTATTTTCAAAGATTCCAAGAAATTTTCAAGGTCTTTAATGATTTTAAAGGATTAGCAAAAATTTTCATGTGGTTTAAAAGAATTGCCTAGAATTTTGGAAGATATGGAAACGTTTTTCAGAAACTATCAGGTTTGAAGATATTTAAAAAGATTCAAAGGGATTTTATAAGATTTCCGAAGAATCTCTCTCCAATTTTACTGAAATCAATGGAATTTGTTTGTTTTCTTTAATTCATTACAATTTTTCTTGAAACTTGAATTGTTATGTAGTTTTATTAGTCACTTTTAGTCGCCTTTTGGATTTAAGGGGACCTTCTCGTATATATGGGGTTTGTACCACTTTAACTTCGCGCGAAGTTTAAAAAAAAACTATTCATTGCAGGAACATGAACTTTTAAAGAGGTGTTATTCTTTATTAACTTTTACGATAAAATGAATGGTTTTTAAAAATTATGTGTCAATCTCAAGAAACGCTTTTTTCCCCCTCAAAACCACGTTTTTCGAACTGGCGTATACGGTAGCTCGAGAACGGCATGGTCGATTTCAAAAATATTTATATCAAATTAAAGTGCATTAAATTCTTGATAAAATGACTTAATTGAAATCAATAAAAAAATTTTATTACTTTTTATAAACAAAATTGACAAGAAAAGTTGAAAATTTTGCAAAATGCTTTGTATGTATATCATTAAGCTATTTCCCTTTCGGCGAGCCTCTAGGGGTAAGCGTGACACTACCCGATTCGGGTAGTGTTTTTTAGGTGGATTTGTAGTAAATGGGTTCACCACACCCACGACCGCCAACAGCAACGCAGTAGTATCAGACGGTCACCCATCCAAGTACTAACCGCGCCCAACACTGCTTAACTTCAGTGATCTAACGGGAACTGGTGCTTCCAGCGTGGTATGGCCGTTGGCAAACAATGTTTGTAAACATGGTAAATCAGGGCTTTTTCATACTAAACTACAAGTCATTCTAGAGAAGACTCAAAAATAAACAAAAAGTGTACACTTTTTGTTCCAGAATCAATTACTAAGGCTCTACACTGCACGCCGTTTACCCTTGCAAAAACTGCATGGTCCACTTTGACAACTCAGATCTTGGGATTGACACATAATTTTTAAAAACCATTCATTTTGTAGTGACAGTCAATAAAGAACAACAACTCTTTAAAATTTCATGTTCCTGCAATGAATAGTTTTTTCTAATCCACGCGCGAAGTTGTCACTTTTTCACTTTTTTCAAGTAAATTAGGCTGTGGAAGCCCTGAGAGTAATAAATTAAAAATGAATTAATTTTAATTTAAAATTATCTTTTTCCATTTATGAAAGATTCTATATTAAAAATGTTACAAGATTAGAAATCTGTTCTTTAAACATTCTGGTCAGGGCAAATGAAAAGTTACTGTCATCCATGGCATTGATTGTATTTTTTTATTTTTTCTATTTCATTTAAAAAATGTACTAAATTTAACGTGAATTATTTTGTAGTTAATTATTTGTATGAATCGAATTATTTTAAATTCATAAGAAAATTAGTCACATTATTAATGCACATTAGTCACTTTTTGGTTTAAAATAGATCACTTTTTTCAAGTAAATTAGGCTGTGGCAGCCCTGAAAATAATAAATTATTAATGTTAAAAGATTAGAATTTTGTTCTTTAAACATTAATGGTCAGGCAAAATGAAAAATTATTCAGGGAGAAGTCAGGAAATGTTGAAAATGTAGTTTTGCGGCCACCCTCTTTTATAAGGCTATGACTACGCGTTCCTAAATTTCGGTACAAATAGCTGGATTTTTTCGGTACGAATAGTGGGATCTGGAAAAGGGGCTACTTGCACCGAAATTTTGGTACAAATAGTCGGATTTTTTTATTACGAGTAGGGGTGAAGAGGGTAAGTTGCCGCGGAGGATTATAGTTGCTGTATCCTTATTTACAACAACAACAACAACAACAACAACAACAAAAATATAATAGTTAGACTCACGAAAATAGTTTTATCGTCTGAATTCTTGCATAATATGTCATTGATACAAAATTCACTATCTATCGATTTTTCGGAACAGTTTTATTACAAGTTTATTTTTTATAGGATTTTTTTCGGGTAACTTTTAGTTAATTTGAGAGCAATTGAATACGAAAAGTATTCAATTAATGTCAGCGTACACTGAGAAAAATATTCTTCTTTGATTAAAGAACAAGAGTAATTTCTTTGAATCAAAAGAAATTTCTCTGAATCAAAGAAAATTTTCTTTGGCTGAGAACCAATAAATATTTTTCTTTGATTTAAAGAATCTTTTTTCTGAGTTCAATTAATGGTAAAAACAAGTAAATTAATTATTAATATATTGCACTATCAGATAATAACAGTGGTGCGCCAGATCACCCGAAGTGTCGGGAAACATAAAGCAGGTGCCTTACTTATTTTCTTGTATTTTTTATTTGAAAATCTTCTTTACTTACTATAACTAAGATATCAAGCTGCATAAAGCACATTTTTCCATTATTTAGTGTTGTATATTTTTCATTTCATTTAATTTTTGCTTTTAGGTGCGCCATCGTACCCCCCTCACCCCTATAGACAATGATTTTTTTATCATTTGTAGGAATAATACAAAAGTGTAGTCTAAATTATAATGTTCAATGAATAGAATAAAATAAAATTCACAATTTTTCCTTATAAATTTCAAGTATCTTGACCTTATAAAATAATAAATAAAATGGATTCAAACGGTATGATGGCTAATCTGATTATTAAAAGTAATTATAATTAATAAATAATAGATAATTTTAAGTCAATTTTTGAAAATCTGGTGTCGAAAGGGGATTTATAAATTCCTGAAATCTCTTATTATGTGGAGGGCCGCATGGATACCAATTATTATTGTGTTTCTTGAAACTCTTTGAGATGATTTAGAATTGAACCATTTCAAAAGTTTCGAAGTGTCGATATATGAATTTGGAAAAATTCAAACAATAAATGTTATAATAATTAAATCAGCTTACAAAGAAAAAAGTGAGTGCAATGATTTGCTGGTGAAATATTGCACAATTTTAAATCTATATAATTAAAAAAAAACGTTAAATTAAACTTTATGCTTTCAGAATTGAACAATTTAAA
Source organism: Andricus coriarius (assembly GCA_932066315.1). Taxonomy (NCBI): domain Eukaryota; kingdom Metazoa; phylum Arthropoda; class Insecta; order Hymenoptera; family Cynipidae; genus Andricus; species Andricus coriarius. The sequence goes on along the minus strand of CAKNWT010276787.1, from coordinate 14,443 downwards.
CACTTGACAGTTTTTGAAAATATTTCACAAAATCAATTTCGAGATGGCGAGACACTTTGAAACTTGAAATGAAAAAATGAATTTAAAACAATATTAAAATATTTTTATTTTAGTTGGCTTATGAAGATTGATTTTTTTGCATATCCTTGTTATCTTTTTTATTAATTGTATGTAAGATTCTGGGTATATTAAATGTAAATTGAATGGTTTTAAATAATTTATAAATACAAATGCTCGGCCCACTCTGAATCTTATAAGTTTAACTTTCATCACGTTAACAGATTGTCGATTACCTAATCTTTATTGAATAATTTATAAGATTCTGTATTAGTAAAATATTGATTTAACGTTTGAAATTGAAGTTTATAATATGCTCATTCTCTATGGATACATTAAAAAGATATTCTGAAATTAAAATGTATATTGTTATATAAAAATTGTGCAATAAAAGCACATTATGATTTAAAAATTAAAATATTCCCTGGTGAAAATGTATTTTCACAAATAATTACAATTTTCACATGGTTCTATTTTATTGTATTTTATTGCAAAAATACATTTCCACCAGGATTTCTTTTTCCAGCAATCAAATTGTTTGTTAAAGAACAATTTGAATCCAGTTTCTTGTAGACATGAACTTCTTTGCTAGAATTATAAATTAAATTAAAGAATATCATGCAAAATAGTTGATAAAAATTGCCAAACAATATGTATGTTCTCCGACATCCTTGAAAGTTTATATCTTACTTTTGCCTTCAGTTCTGAGTAAACTTCCGACGAACTGACGAAAGATATTATTGCAAAAGTATTTTTAAAGTGGGTTCAGTTTCTCTACAATTTACAAAATTTATAAAACCCCAAAATATAATGAAAAACAAGAAGACCAGTTAATGCAACAACATCTCTTGCATCATTGCCCATAGCCTACAGAAGAAACGTATATCCCTGAATGGAGCCTGGGATGACCAAATTTGGTGTGGACACGTATTCTCCTGCATTCCTAAAGATGGAGTCTTTTAGAAATTTCCAGGTCACAAAAGGAAAAATTACTCTTAAAGGAATAAAATACAATTATCTAATCTTTTCTTACAGGATAAAATTCAATATGTACTTTCAACGCATTTTGAAAAAAAATTCTGTTTACAATCTGCAGAAGTGTGGGAGTATTGACGATATATGAATGAAACTTGCAATCAATGATAATTGGCGGAAATTGGAAAATGAAAAAAAGAAAACTTGAACTAATTTTTTGTAGACTGGATGTGATGTAATTCTTATGAGAGCCATGGAAAATACGCGCCGAAATTGTATTTTTAGAGAAAAGACTGTTTGTTTGGATTAGTTATTTGTAGCAAGACAGGGAAGTACTGCGCGGTTCCAGGTCCAAGGCTGTAATGTAATAATTGAATAAGTTTGTTTTAATATTATAATTAATTAATAAAAAATTCTACAATATTTTTTTAGTCTAATTTATTCAATAAATACTAATTTATAATAATTTTTAAAATATATGTTGACAATAAGTATAATAAGGAATACATGTCCGTGTAATTTATTTGATATATAATTCAATTATATTACTATTGAACTGTTTATTATAATGGATCCCAGTTATTAAGAACTGCGTTGATCATTGTGAAATAATTTTCACATGAAAATTGCTCTATAAACAATCTGAAATTTTTATAAGTGATATAACTAGCATCAAAATTTAACTAATGAAAATTAAACATATCTTATAAATATAGTAACAGCGTTATTATTGAACGGAAATTGTGAGTTTAAAAACTTTATAAGAATTCATTATATAACTTTTTTTTAAAAGAATATCTATACAAATTAAATTATAAAATTCTCAAGATTTTTTAAGATTTCAGAGAACCTTCGTTGTTTTGTTGAATTTCTAAGATGTAAGGGATTCAGGGGAATTCGATGGGGAAAATATTTAAAAAATTTTAAGCGTTTCGATAGATTAAAAATAAGTTTATATTGTATATTTCAGCAGATTCAAAAGTAATTCAAGGGATGTAAATTTTGTTGAAGATTTCAATAGATTATATTTTAATTTTGCAAATTTGTAAGCCTTTTGGTATATTAAAGAGGATCTTATGATATGCTTATGCAAATACAGAGAAGCATAGACAACTTTTGAAAAATTGGCTGGATTTCAAAAAATGTTAAAATAGGGTTTACCAGATTTAAATGGATTTAAAATACTTTTAAGGGACTGACGGTAGAAAATACGTATATATATATATATATAATTATTTCCGGAAATAATAAATTTAACTGCAATGAATAAAAAGTTGACTTTAACGGGTCTTATTATCACCCTCATTTTGTTCGAAAATACGATAAGACTATTTTAATTACGAATTTTTAAATGCGATTTTTCAAAAGCAATGGTTTTGCAAATGCCTAACAAAACAAAAGTTAAAAGAAAATGATACGATGGAGCGACAAATGACAATCGCATTGTTGTGGGCATGAAAAAAATTAAGTCTTCATAAACAGCATTTTATATGAATACAAACTGTTATTAATTTATTCAGTAATGCTTGGTTAATAATTAATAGTTAACAACTAATATAATTTTTGAAAAAATATAATTGAATAACTTTTTGTTATCATTAATCAGTTAGTAATAAATTACTTGTGATTTCCTGTGATGAGTTAGGCCGTTTTGAATTACGATATATTTTTTAATTATATCGTATTAAATGTTATAAAAAACATATTCGACACTACGGTTTTTGTAACTTGTGTAACGACTATAAAATTATATTTACTACTTACACTTATTCATGTCAACAAATATTATAGAACTTCTGTGAGATTGTGGTTGTGTATAACTTATGTAGCAAATGTTTCATAAATATTACTTTTAAGAGTTCTGAAACCATAAGGTTTCATTTACTAAGTCATAAACTCATTTGTAACATTTGTACGTAATAACCCTATGTCTTCTAAATGTAACAATAAAGAACACTGTTACTTCTTGTTATGGACCCATAAAGTAACGATTATTCGCAGAAGTGCATTGAATAAAATAAAACATTTATAATAAGTAAATAAAGTTCTGTTATTACTGTGTTATTAATTTTTTATTCAAAGAAATATAGTTCATTAATAACATATCTACAATCATAGAATTAATAAAAACTTATTTTATTACGAACCAAGGGGTTAATTACTCAGATTTTTGGTGTACACTAAATTGCAAGATTGCATGGGATTGCATGAGATTACAAAAAATTCCATGGATTATAGGAAATTCATTATAGAAAATCATTACATATAAAAAAATTATAGGATAATCAGCATCGGAGTAAATAATATAAAAGTATTGAAGGAATTAATGCAAAAAGTAAAGAAACTACAAAGGAAAGATTTATATTTACACTATGCATAATCTCATACAAAAAAACACAAATGTAGCGATTCTGCACAATTAAACTTTACACGACAAACATTTGTGAATTTCCTTGATATATTTAAAATCTCTCTAAATTTAATTGAAATCCAAATCAAAACCTGTTGGAATCTCTAGAAATCCATTGATAACTTTGGAAATATTTTTAAACCCATTAAAATTTTTGAAATCCATTAAAATCTTTGAAATCTGTTAAAATCAACTGAAATTTGTAAAAGCACTCAAAACCTTTCAAACAATTGCAGGTTCTATGAACCTTAATCTTCTCTCCTTGAATAATTGTTAAAATTCATAGAAATCCCTTGAAATGAAATTTAGTCCATCCTTAAAGTATATAAGTAATGTCAAATTCCTTGAATATAAAATGAATTATTTATTGAATTAAATCATTAATTAAAGTTATCTAGTAAAAACTTAAAAATCTTATGAATTTCTTTGAAATACCTTAAAATTCTTTGAAATCCCTTGAAATTTATTACGTCCTAAAATCCTTTAGATTCCCTGGAAATCCCTTGAAGTCTTTGGAAAATGGAAAAATTAATTTTGGAAAGCATAAGTCATTTCAAATCACTTAAATATAATTTAAATTAAACTTATTCATTATAGTTATCTAAAATAACCGTTTTAATCTCTTAAAATCTCTTGAAATCCTTGAAGATTTAGTAAAATCATTGAATCTTGTGAATTTCTTGAAATCCCTTCGAATCCGTTAAAATCTTTGGAATCGCTAGGAATCCCTTGAAATTTCATTTTAATTATTTTTAAACGTTCCCTACAAATCTCTTGAAATTGGAAATCCCAAAAATACTTTGAACCCCTTAACCTCTTTGGAAAACGTGAAAATCCTCTGAAATCCTTGGCAATATTTTTAATCTCTTGAAAACCGATAAAATATTTTAAAATGCATTTAAATATTTAGAAATACTATAAAATAATTTTAAAGGCCTTAAGGGTCGTGGAAGTCTTTTGCAATTGGTTGCCATCGTTTGATATCCCTTAAAACCTCAGGATAAACTTGGAAATCTTTAAAATGCCGTAAAATTTTTATGAAATCTTACAAAATCGCTTGAAATCCATAGAAATTCTCTGCAATTCTTTGAAATTCCTCAAAAAAATGTAAGTCTTACGTTAAATGAATAAATAAATCATTCTTTTCTACTTTACCTATTTTTTCATCCACTTTTTCAATGTTTACACATTCTTTATATCTATACTGATTTTCTTATAATGATTTTTTAAAATGATTTTCTACCATGATCTTTCTAGAATCTCAAAAAAATTATAAGAAATTAATTATTATAGTATAATTTTTTTGAAGCAAAAATTCCTGTTAATAATAGTATTAATTTTGTTAATATTCCTTATTTGTTTTTCAAGCTTTGTGAGCTTTTTTTGGTCCCCACGCTTTTTTCGGTCCACGAGTTTTTTTTTTTTGGCTCGCAAGCTATTCTGGCTCCCGACTCGAACTGACCCGCACACAAAAAGCTCACAGTTCCTGAACAAGTACATCACTCAATTGTAACAAGGTTCTGTAACACTGCTACTTTTTTGTAACGGAACAATTGCAGAACGTTTCTGCTGAGTAGACTATATGTTAATTTAGAAGTAAAATTATACATATAAATACCTTTAATATTATTACAATTTCTATTTCCCCTGAAAAAAATAAAAATAAAATAAACATTATTAGAAAAGGGGCACCGAAGAACCCACTCGATTTTTTAACAACGCCTTCACTGTTTTCAGACGACAGGAACGGAACGACGAAATCGGACTGACGGAGGACCGAGTGGGAGTCGCAAAAGTGTTGTTAGACGTGAGGTAGTTGCAGAAGTGACAAATTGTTTTAAAACGACAGGGAGGACTACCCTTTACACCTATGGATATTTGCAACGGTGAGTAAAAGTGCCAAGTGACCCCTGAACCCGTAGACACAAAAAATTCCCTTCTTTTCGAGCTGTCTTATTGATTTTTCCCCGATTTTCCGACAGATGGGCGTGCTGTCCTCGACTGGACGTCAGCACTCGATCCTTTTTCAATTTATCTTCTGCTTATAAAATTTACAAAAAATAGTGTCATTCGCAATCGAAAATCGAATAATTTTTAGGAAAAATCGGTTAGTGAGTAACTGGTAGCCCGGGCGCAGTCAAAGCTAACCTCAAAACACTGAAGGGGGGTGAGGGTTCATGCAACGGGTGTCTCCAGAAATAGAGATGATTCATAACAAGTAAAATTGACAGATCTAACAAATTCGCCGCAGATTCGGCCACTTTTATCTCTCTCTGCTATGATTTTTCATCGGATTTTAATGATTTTATTTCTCCATTCCACTTTTTTAAGTCGCGCGCATTTTACTGCGGTTGTGTCGCTTTTTTCCCGGTGGACGAAACACGCGACATGCCAAAACAATAGTACCCCGGGAAAATCAATAGGCGGGGTGTGAGAGGTTAAAAGAGAGTTGAGAGAAGTACAGTGGAGCAAATACAGAGTTTAATCTTCAAAATAAGCTTCTGTCCATTTTTTTTGTTAGAAATGACTAGCATTACAGTTTTGAAGACAAGTGGTTGCAGAGTATTTTTATTTCATTCCGAGTGCAGTAATACATAAACAAGTAAAGTGACAGATTTGGACAATTCAGCAATATTACAATATTTGTCTTTAAACAAATTGACAAAATAAACCCGCGATTGAATTATACGAAATGTACACTGAATCTTTCAATTAATTTGACATAATAATCATTTTTAAATTCGCAAACAATCGCCATTTTTTAAATATTTTATTTTTGAAATTGACGGTCAACCAAAGTCCGTGTTTGAAAACCTATTTTAATGTGCTTTTTTTAAAAGAAATTTGCATTGAATTAAACAAATTATAGTTGCTGATATTTCATTTTCACTGCGAGTGCAATGTAAACAAATAATGCGACACAATTTAGTAATTAGCAATATTATATTTTATCTTTAAACAAATTCGCAAATTAAACTTGCCGTTGACCAGAATTATTGATAATAGGACCAAAGAACATGATTAATTTAATTAATATTAAAAGTTATGGGTTGTCCATATATTATTACGTAACGCTTTTTTAGATATTTTTTGGACTCTGTTGGAACGCTACCGCAACAATAGACAATGCCGCCCCCTCCCCATTGTTACGTAACTTTTAGTGATCTGTTTTTTTCATTATAAATACAAAGTTTTCTGTGTTTGAAAAAATGATTGAAAATTTTTTATGTGTACTGTTTTCGATCACAAATAATAACATAAAGTCATATATTATAAAAAAATTGTTTTTGGTAATGTTAGAATTTTTTAAAATACATATGAATAAAATTATTACATTCTTTTAATGCTGCCAATTTTGCATTTTTTTACTGTTTTAAAGTGGCTTTAGTACTAAGTTGAAAAAATGTTTCAAAATAAAAAAATAGTGGTGTGTTTCTGTCGTTCGAACAGAACTAATTATATGAAAAATACTTTCTACAAAATTGCAAGTAAGTATCCCATAACCCAGTACAGAAAAATGTAATTTTTTGGTATTTCAGCAAATTTTAACTTGATCCAAAAATTATTCTTTCTGAACTATGATTTAAAATTTTTGTTTTTTATCGAAAACTATTTTTAATTTTTTAAGCTTCACAAATTTTGCAATTTAAGGTATTAAACTCGGAATGAATCCGAATTTAAATTCTTTTTTAACATCCAACATTCAAATTTAACTGCGAAATTATTAGAAATTAAAAAAAACGAAGAACCCAGTGATCAAATTTTGACAGCGTGTTGTTGAATTTTGATCGTTGGATTACTAGTTTTTTTAATTTCTCAGAATTTCGTAGTTAAATAAAAAAACTGTTAACCCCTCTGTGGTGGCCAAAAGTGATATCCAAACGTTTTTTTTTTAATCATGGGTGTTCCTGAAAGGATACTTCAACTTTTATATGTACGTGCCTCAAAAAAAGATTTCAAAAAATAATTTATTTCACTCCTCCCTACTCTCTTATATTATTTTCCTATTTTTTCGGTAATGATTACATTTAAAAAACTCTTACGTAATATATGGGCAACCCCTTGTTACAGAAAAACATTTTTAAAAAATGCTCAACTATGGCAATTAATCTATTTATAACTATTCGTAATGCGACAAATAAAAAAATGCAGTCTTGAATGCTTATTTCTTGACTTGATCAATCTTATTGTCTTATATCAAACGAATTAAGACTTGGACATTCGAAGCTGAATTATTTTAAATTTGAAACGGTTCCAACCGATGCGTATTATTTAAAAATTAAAGCTTTGAAAACTGAATAATTTGAAATTTGAAGAGCTTAAAATTCGGATATCAGGCAGTTTGGCTGATTGTCAAAAATAGTAATAAAATAATTTTTTGCTACTAGGAAATTACCAATTGGGATATTTTTATCAAAAATGAAGAGTTATTTATTGTGAAAAGAAATTTTTATTTCTTTTGGTCAGACCTTTTACTATTTATAGGTAGTTTTCCAATATTGATTTGAATAATATTGGAAAAAAATTAGTTGTTTATTCACATAAAATTAGTTGTAAAAAAATCCTAATTATTGACAAATTGTACTGATCAAATCTAGCAATTAAGCTAATCTCAATAATAGTTAATATAAAAAAATAGTTCTGAAAGAAAATGTGCAAATGAAGCATTTGTTTTAAAAACTTGTTTATATTAATTTACTTAGATACTAAGTAGTATAAATAATTATGATCAATATTAAGTTTATTTCGGTTATTTCTTGAATGAGAAAAAGCAATTGCATCAAATTGTTCAATTCTTGCACATTTTTCTGACCCCCATTTCTTGCCTCCACTTTAGGGTTTCAAGATTTTTTGGGTTAAAATTTAAGTCTTGGTTTTTAAATCAAGTGGGGGTCATTTTGTTCGTTGTCAATGCACAAAAATACCCAAAAAGAAAGAAATCGAAATATCGGTCTCTACAGTTTCTTTCTTTAATGCTGATTATTTCTAAAATAAGTACACACAAATATTTTTATAAAATACTGGCTATACTCGATTTTGATTCCTAGCTCCATTCTTTTAATAAAATGTCTTTTAAAGTATTTTAAGTTTCAATGTCGAGTGAATCATTAACTGTGACTAATTAAAGAACGAGACTTATCTGCAAACTTTTCCGGATGAGAATTGAGCGCATTAACCTGAAATTAGATATTCATATCGGACATTTGCATGTGAATTATTTTTAATTCAGTAAATTATAAAGTGATTATGTCGAAAGAATCTAAAGTCTAAAAGTGTACAATGTTGCACCAATTAACTGTTACCGTAGCAAATCATTTAATAGTGAGAACCAAAATGGTAAAATTTAATTTACAGAAATAAAAACCGGAAGGAAGTGGGGATTACAGATGAAATAAATCGTGTTTATTTTCGTAAAACCTTCATACGCCCACGATTACTGATTTGGTAAAATGTACATATACCGGGTGTCTATACAAAATTAATTAAAGGCGGGTTCCGCGCTATTTGTTAAATTTCAGGTGCGATTGCAGATGAAGAAAAAAATTGAATGTGTCTGGCGAAACGGAAAGTGAAGTTCCGGTCGGCATTTATAAATAGTCGACGCGTGTTCTGTATGTTTTAAGTACGTGTTGTGCTCAGTCTTCCTAAATAGTAGTGAGTACGCGCGTAAATCTGACGCATGATTTTCCGTGTAAAAAAACTGCAGGCATTAATTTTTTTATTGAAATTGATTGAAACTGGATAGAATCATTTCATATCATGCAGCAGACTGTAAATTTTAATTTTTAGAATTCTTCTGCCAGGAAATAGTGTTTTTAAGGAGAAACTTAATTTTTTTATTAGCTTTAAAACCCAGCCGGTCATCGATTTTCTTATTTGCGAATAGCGTTTAATTTAACTGGGATGGTAGTTAATTGCTAGCTACTATTTCCATTTGAAGTTCAAAATAAACAGATTACAGAAATGGATGCGTGGCGTTCCCACATTTAGAAAAAGCACTTGACAATGAGTGTATTTACACCGCAGAAATTTTAGCTGGTTTGCGGTAACTGTCAGGTTTCGAAAATTCAGAAACTACAAGGATTAGTAAATTCTGCCATTTTTAACCTTGCCTCGATAATCTTTCGCCTCATGGTGACTCCATTTTTATTCGAAAATTAGCGAAAAATATGACACCAGTGCTATTTACCGTCGTTTAACTTCATTAAATTAGAGCAAAATGGCGATTCCCAGCTGTCAGTTGTTTTTTGCTAAGTGGTATATAATAACAATGTTTTGTTTGTGTTTTCTGTTATCGATTCTATGTTGTCACATTAGATGATGTCAGAATTATTCTCATAACGTCGGTGAAACTTTCGCCGACATATATTCAATTTTCAAACGTTCCAAAATTTACCTGTAGAACTTTTTAACTTGTTTTTTTTTTCTGTGGAACTGGTCGCGTTTAATTTGCGAATTTATTTCGGTTTCGATGTGGTTGCAGTATTGGGTTCCAGGATTTCATTGCTTTAAAAAATTTAACACTATCCCCTACATCTCTTCCTTTTGGTGAAAAAATACTGCAATGCATTTTTTTTATTTTAAAAATTGTTCACAGGATCCGCTACGTCATTTTAGGTCTGAAAATTAATGTTCTCATTTTTCAATTTTTAAAAACACATTTATATCTCAAAAATTCTTTCACTTCTAGAAAGCATTTCTCATTTATTGAGTAATAAGTCCCAAATTGTATGAAACAGAATCTAAATTTGTGGAGATAGTACCGTGCCAAGAGTACAAACATTTGTAATTTCATTACAATTAATGGTCCGAAATAGCCCATAAACATTTTTTTTTTCTGGAATAATATGCACATTATTTTTTCTACAATATAAGGAGAATATTAAAGTAGTTGAAAGATTCTTGTAGTACTGTAAAATATATATTTTTACATATCATTTACCTGAAAATGATGTGAGCTAGTTAATAAAATTAAGCTCGATTTCGGTATAATTCTACGTTATTATAAGATTAGCTTATCGATTTCATTGCATGTTTAATTGCTGAAAATAAGGCTTGATATAAAATAAAAGTTGAAAATACATTTTAAAGTACTATAGGAAACTTTAAACTGTAAAAAATGTGTATTTCTGGCGTATTTCGAAATTCAAGCTATTTTTCAGACACCCGCTGCAAATATTTTACATTTATTCCTTATAGAGAATATTCTCCATTTCAGACCATTAATTGTAATGAAATTACAGGTTTCGTGTTCTAAGCCCGATAATATCTTTAAAATGTTATTTGTTTCATACAATTCAGGACTTATTCCAAAATAAATAATAATTACTTTTAGGGGTATAATAATTTTTTAGCCTTAAATTTGTAGTTTAAAAAAATTGTAAAATAAGAAAATTCATTTGCAGACCTAAAGCGGCCTAGCTGAAATAAATGAATTTTATTAATAAATATTAGTTTCAACATATTTTTAATCAAAGATTCAAAGTATTATCATGTTTCACGATTAATGGACCGTCGCGATTACTGGGACATTTACCTTATATTATTTGTTTATAAATACAATGAAATTTCTTAATTGATTTCATAAAGCGATGTGGTGGTCAGAAAATAAAAAAGGAATAGAAAAATGCGACTTCTTTGGCTTATTGAATTCCGCATAAAAAAATAAACAAAAAAAGTTCTGTCTTCCTGATAAGAGTACTTACTTTTGCATTTATTAAACATTTTAATGTAAGTTTTGTTTAAAAAAAATGAGGCACACTTGTGTTTACAAAAAGGCTTAAAGATATCTGTGAAGATTCCTTACGTTATTATGAGCTGCTGCAATGGAGTAAGCTACAAACGATGATGCACGATTGCACCAATTGATTTCGTCACCACTTTGTAACGATACAAATCGAGTCAGGAACGCAACTGATTTTAAATGGTGAATATTTAATACCATTCAACTCTTTCATTTAATGGTTACAATTCTATTATTTCTTCCCTATAATAAGTGCATTTTTAACTACAATTCAAATGGTATTTAAGGATATACTAAAGTTATCTGAAATAAAAAAAATGATCATTGTTAAAAATGATTTATAAAATCAAGGAGAATATTGCGAATGTGAATGGTAACTAATTTTGGAGGGGACTAAAGGCAAACTTTGAAAGAAAAAATTCAGATTAAAATTGTTTATTCAATAGCAGTTATTTAGAGGATTGTGTTTTTTCTTTTTCATTAGGTAACAGTTGCAATATTCTTATTTCCTAATGTCTTGTGGCTCATTTTATTCTTTGCAAGATTCTGTACAAATCTCTTTGGTAAATTTTTATTCAAAAAATTTGATTTAGGAATTATACAATTGTAAATTTTATAAATAATATTTTTCTTAAATAACATTTTTTAAATAAAAACGTACTAAAGGATTCATTTGTAGAGAATCTTTCATGGAATGAAATGAGCGCTACATTATTAGGATTGAATAAGAATTGCAACTTTTACCTAAAGAAAAGAAAAAACATAAAGCCCTAAATAACCATTGTCAACTGACTGATTACCCAACAAAAATAATAGTAGTAGATTTAAGAGCCTCGGTGGCTCAGTTGGTTTAGGCGCTCGGACTTTACATTAGAGGTCCGGGGTTCGATCCCTGAGCCGGTACCTTTGGAAATTTTTCTATGTACCTTTACCGAGGTTCTGGTGGTTTGATCCCACCTGCTGCAACCCAGTTCGTGAATGATGGAGTAAAAACCAGGCTTTTCCCAATATGTCAAATTAGACACACACTGCACTTATCAGATCACTTGATTGCATTACAAAAATGCACCGTGACTGATGATATATACAGGAACAGCCCCGTGCAGCATATTCAAACCAAAAAAATCCAACTCTAACAAAAAATGCCTTCGACATACTAGGCTGTAACCATCTTAAGCCTGAGACAATTATATTAATAATATATATTTATTATCTTCCACGAAATATGTACATTAATTTACAGAAAGAGATAGACGAGTGGAATGTTTTCTTGGATTTTATAAATAATTGTTAACAATGCTCATTTTCGAACTTGAGATAACTCTAGTAGAACCTTAATTAAATATGAATTTCAGGATAATCCGTCTTTTCAGAATAATCAGTAATAACTTTTTTAATTTTACAATTTCACTAATTCTTGAAATAATTTATCAACATTTTGATTTCGGATATAAAAGCATTCTTAAACTATCCTTATAATACTTTATTGAATTTTGAGTTTGTAATTCTTATTTAGAATATACAAAGTTTTCTAAACATTATTATAAAAACAATAAAAAATTTATCACTCGAGAAATAATCGTCAGCCGAAGTTTCTGCTGCGTCCCTGACCTGAGTTTAGTCTTCACCGCCAGTCTTGAATGAGCGTATTATGCTAAATCTTGAATTTATTAGTATTCAATGGCAATTTCATTCACCGTTGGAAAATCTCTGCGAATTAAAAATACGGGTTTGATCATACAAGATTATACGTTAAAGAGTTATAAATCGTCTAAAATGAAATGCAAAACTGAAACTGTACTTCATTTTTTGAGATTACACTCGTCCAGATAAGCACTACATAAATTGTTTCTGCATAACTTGTTCCATCAAGCTTTTAGTTTTATGGTGATATAACACTGAGAATATGAATTTCAATCCAATTTTACTTCTCACAAATATTTAAATGAGCATAATAGACAGTGATTGTAGTTCAAAAATTAAATTAAATTTCATAATTACGATTTCAATAATGCGAGAAATATAATGTGACTGCAAAGAATATTAACGATTCGAAACCATTTGTCGAGTTCACTGAAACAGTTGTTTTTAAAAGGACACTGTAGCTTTAAGAAGTTTGGTAAATAGTTGAAGATTCTATTAAATATCCCTCGAGCTGATTATAAAGTTGCATCTTCAGTACTTTTTTTCTAATAGATTCATTTTATTTTAAATTGTCTTTGCAGAATGGCAGCAAACTCTTTCGATGATGCTTCACAAACTTTCAGTAAAGTTTGTGAAATTGAGATTTATTCCTTACTATAAATATTAATCTGATTTTCCTAAAGTTGAGGAAGAACAGTTTTAAGGAATCAGAGGTTTAATTAAAATTTTTCGCAATGTTTAAAGTACGTGAAATGTACATGATCAATAATCAGGTATTTGGAAGAGTTTCACTTAAGCGACAAAATATTATTCAAACTTATGACAGAACATAAACGAGAATGAGGTACTGTAATTTCCGCCACAGAAGAGCGTCGTACGTGCAGTTGATGTCAGCTTTATTTAATTTGCCGAGTGTTTTGCGTTCATCTTATTATCATTCACTTCTCGTTGACTTCATTCTCACTGAGCAAGAGATTCTAGGAGAAGATAAACTTATCTCTTATTTTATAAGAGTTTTGTATTTCAAGAGGGAATTTTTTACAAATTTATTTAATCATTTAAAATATAAATGATGCAAAAAAGAGTGGGTGAGAAGACATAATGACAAACAAACATGTAACATTTAAGAAAGATGGAAATTAACATTAAATGAATAAACAGACTTTTTGTTAGACAAGTTTATTACTGGTTATTGTACAAATTAATACAAAAAGCTCTTTCTTTTCCAAAAACTTAGCGAGGTATTACGTAAAATGCTAAATGAAAATGTAGAAACAATTATCTTAGATACAAATGAGAAAACAGGGTGACCATAGTTCAGGAAAATCCTAGAAATCAGGGAAAATTCAGGGATTTTTATTGGTTAGGGAAAAGTCAAGGATTTTGAAAAAAATCATGCAAAACTCAAATAATTTCTATTTCTATTTTGTTTGCAGTTGCTTCCTCCTGATGATTATAATTGTAGTTAAAAATGTTATTATTTGGTTGAAAATTCAAGAATTCTTTTAAAAAGTCAACCTTTTTGGTTGAACATTTAAATATTTTGTTGAAAACTCGTCTTTTTGGTTTAAAAATTCGTCTGTTTTAGTAGCAATTTTATCTATTTGGGATGA
>CAKNWT010276780.1:0-21523 GCA_932066315.1 Andricus coriarius | reverse complement strand
TCTTCTGAAAATTGGAAGCAAGCCCAAATTTGGAAACTTCCACAATTAAAAGAAATTTTTTTTTTGTAAAACTTCTTTAAACGAGAAAGTAATTTTATCTATAAAGATTGATTCTTTCTTTTATTTGATTAGTAAAGAGTCATCGGAAAGATATACCTATATTCCGTAAACAAAAATTGAGCCTATTCATTGAAGTCGCCAAACTGGGAATTTCTTTATAAAAATTGTTTAAACAATTACCAAAAAGCATCTATTCTTAATTAATGGTAATGAAACATTCATTTCTCAAACATTTTATACAAAGTCTGTTAATTTCAATGAGTTTATTACCACTGTTTTGGATCCAATAGGAGTTAGGTCTCTTTTGAAAATTGGAAGCAAGCCCAAATTTGGAAACTTCCACAATTGAAAGCAATATTATTTTGTAAAGCTTCTTGCAAAGAGGAAGTAATTTTGTCTATAGAAATTGATTCTTTCCTTCATTTTATTAGTAAAGAGTCATCGGAAAGATATACTTAGATTCCGCAAACAAAAATTGAGCCTATTCATTGAAGAGTAACCAAACTTTGAATTTCTTTATAAAAATTGTTTAAACAATTACCAAAAAGTATCTATTCTTAATTATTGGTAATGGAACATTCATTTATCTCAAATTTGGTACATATAGAAATTGATTCTTCCTTTTATTTGAGCTGGAAGATCGAAAAGAGGTTTTTTGAAAGAGATAGCAAACTATTCGTCTGATCAAGGCGCATATGTCAATTTCACTTGAAATGGATTATCCCCCGAGATTCTCGCGTTTTCTTTCCTGTCTTATATCTTTCATTTTCTCTATTCAACCTTTTCTTCTTGAAGCTTGAAACTTCAAAAGACCAGAGGCACGGGTTCAATTTCTCCTAGATCTCAAAGTAAGACTTTTATTGAAGCCTTTCCCCTAAATTGAAAGGAACATCAGATCAGAAACGACAAAATTGAATATGCAAATTTATTTTATAATTGAAAAATACCAGACTAGCCTTACTACATATTCGTAACTTAAATTATTTAGATTATTTTCACACTGGATTATTTTGCTTCAAATCGAAATTGCTGAAGGGTAGGGTTCTCAAAAATCGAATTTTTAATTTAAGACTAAAACATGAGAAAGTACTTTCAAGATGAATCAGTGCTGAACTGAATCCTAAAAAGTTTGATTGGAAAAATTTATCCGGTTCCGAGAAAATGTCGAGCGATTTTTTTTATCGCTCGAGGCGCATGTTTCTTCAACTTTAAGCAAGGATAAAAAATCCAATTTACATTTTTTTTAAAAGAGGCATTCACTTTTTAGCTATTGAGATTTATAAAAGCTTCCAACTTTTGATTTGTTTCCAATTAAAAACAACTTCCAAGTTTGGATTTCTTTCCCAATTTGGATTTGCTTCCAATTTTTTTAAACTTCCAAATTTGGATTTGCTTTTATTTAAAAAAGCTTCCAAATTTGGATTTATTTCCTATTTTGCATCTACTTTCAATTTTTGAAGGTTCCAACTTTTGATTTGCTTCCAATTATAAAAGCTTCCCAATTTGGATCTGCTTCTATTTTTTAAAGCTTCCAACATTATATCTGCCTCTAATTATAAAAGCTTCAAACTTTTGTATTGCTTTCATTCATACAAAAGTACAAATTTGGATATGCTTACAATTTTGATAGATTACAAATTTGGATTCATTTCTCAGTTTGTACTTGCTTCCAATATAATTTTCCGAATTTCGATTTATTTCATAGTTTTGATTTGCTTTCCATTAGGTTAAGCTTACAACTGTTGATTTTCTTCCAATATAAGTTTCAAAATTTGTATTTGCTTCCAATTATAAAAGCTTAAAAAATTAGATTAGCTTCTCAATTTGGATTTGAATCTCAATTTGGATTTGTTTCCAATTTTTTTTAACTTTCAACTTTTGATTAGCTTTCAATATAAGCTGCCAAATATGTATTTTTCCCCAAGTTATGATTTGCTTCAAATTCTGTTAGGCTTAAAAATGTCGATTTGCTTCTAATATAAGCTTCCAAATTTAAATTTATTTCCCAGTTTTTGATTTTCTGTCAATTTTTTAAGCTTAAAACTGTAGATTTGCTTCCAGTATGAACTTTAAAATGTTTATTTGCTTCCAATTTTAAAAGCACAACCCCGATTTGGATCTACTTTTAGTTTGTAAATCTTCCAACTTTTGAATAGCTTCCAATTATCAAAGCTTCCAACTTTTTCTTTGCTTCCAATTATAAAAGCTTAAAAATCAAAAGGAAGCAGATCCGAATTTAAAACCTTTTATAAGTGGAAGAAAAGCAAAAGTTGGAAAGTTAAATATCTGGAAGCAAATCAAAAGCTGGAAGCTTTAAAAATTAGAAGCAGATCCAATTTGGGAAATGATTTTAACTTTGGAATCTATTGTAATTGAAAGCAAACCAAACAGGGAAATCAATCCAAATATGGAAGCTTTTATACTTGAAAGCAAATCAAACCAGGAAAATAAATTTAAGTTTGGAAGCTTTTATGATTGCTTCCAATTTTTGCTTTGCTTACCATTACGAAAGCTGAAATATTTGGATTTGCTTCCAATTACACAAGCTTCCAAATTTGAATTCATCTCCAATTTTGGATTTACATCCAATCATAAAAGCTTTCAAACTGAAATTGATTTACCTGTTTGGATTTGATTTCAATTATAATAGATTCAAAATTTGGATTTATTTCTTAATTTGGATCTGCTTTTAATTTTTAAAGCTTCTAGGGAAAAAATCTTCTGAGGAAAAAATTCCACTTTTAAAGCATTTATAATTGGAAGCATGTACAAATTTGAGAGCTTAAAAAAATATGGAAGCAAATCTAAACTAGGAAATAAATTCAAATTTGGAAGCTTTTATAATTGGAAGAAAATCCAAACTAGGAAATAAATCTAAATTATAAAGCTTTTATGTTTGGAATCATATCAAATTTTGAGAGCTTTTAAAATATGGAAGCAAATCCAAACTGGCAAATAAATACAAATTTTGAAGCTTTCATATTTGGAAGCATATAAAAATTTGAGAGCTTTAAAAATATGGAAGCAAATCTAAACTGGGAAATAAATTTAAATTTGGAAGCTTTTATAATTGGAAGAAAATCAAAAGTAAAAAGGTTTTAAAATTGTAAGCAAATCCAAGCTGAAAAAACGTCCAAATTTGGAAGGTTTTATAATTGGAAGCAAATCAAAAGTTGGAAATAAATCTTAGTTTGCAAGCTTTTGTAATTGGAAGCAAATAAAAATTTGGTAGATTTCAAAATTGGAAGCAAATCCTAATTTAGAAGCTTTTATATTTGAGAGCAAATCAAAAGTTGGAAGGAGATCCAAACTATTTAAAATATATAAATTTGGAAGCTTTTATAATTGGAAGCGTCTAAAATCTTGAGAGCTTCAAAAATATGGAAGCAAATCTACACTGGAAAATAAATCCAATGGAAGCTTTTATGAATAGAAGCAAATCCAAACTGGGAAATAAATACAAATTTGGAAGCTTTTATAATTGGACGCCAATCCTAATTTCGAAGCTTTTTTAATTGGAAGCAAATTAAAAGTTGGAAGGATATATAAACTATTTTAAAAAAATCAAAACTTGCAAGACTTTTTAATTGGAAACAAATCCAAACTGGGACAAAAATCCGACTTTTAAAGCTTTTATAACTGGAAGCATATACAAATTTGAGAGCTTCAAAAATATGGAAGCAAATCTAAACTAGGAAATAAATTCAAATTTGTAAGCTATTATAATTGGACGTAAATTCGAACTTGGAAGCTTTTTTAATTGGAAGCAAATCCAAACAGAAAAACAAATCCAAATTTTGAATCTTTTATAATTAGAAGAAAATCCAAACTGGGAAATAAATCCAATTTTAAAGATTTTATGATTGGAAGTATATAAAAATGTGAGAGCTCTTATAATTGGACGCAAATCCTAATTTGGAAGCTTTTCTACTGAGAAGCAATTTTTGAAATTTGGAAGCTTTTATAATTGGAAGATAATAAAAAATTGAAAGGTTAGCAAATGGTAAGAAAATCCAAGCTGAAAAAAAATCCAAATTTAGTAGGTGTTATAATTGGAAGCAAATTAAAAGTTGGAAGCTTTAAAATATAATAAGCAAATGCAAACTGGGAAATAAATCAAAATTTGGACGTTTTTATAATTGGAAGAAATTCCAGACTAGGAAATAAATCCAAATGCAAGCTTTTATAATTGGAAGCAAATCAAAATTTGAAAGCTTTAAAAATTGGAAGCAGATCCCAACAGGGAAATAAATCAAAATTTGAAAGGTTTTATAATTGGACAGTACTTCAAATTTGGAAGTATTTATAATTGTAAGCAAATGAAAAGTTGGAAGGAGATCCAAACTATTTAAAAAATCTAAATTTTGAAGCTTTTATTATCAGAAGCATGTCAAGATTTGAAGTTTGAAAAATAGAAGCAAATCAAAACTGAGAAATAAATCCAAATTTTGGAAGCTTTTTTCATTGTAAGCATATACAATATTTGAGAGCTTTAAAAATAAGGAAGCAAATCCAAACTGGAAATAGATTCAAATTGGTAAGTTTTCATAATTATAAGAAAATCAGAAATTGGAGCAAATGAAAATTTGGTAGATTTCAAAATTAGAAGCAGATCCTAATTTGGAAGCTTTTATAATTGGAAGCAAATAAAAAATTGTAAGGAGATCCAAACTGTTTAAAAAATATAAATTTGGAAGCTCTTATAATTGGAAGCATTTCAAATCTTCAGAGCTTCAAAAATATCCAAGTAAATATGAACTGGAAAATAAATCCAATGGAAGCTTTTATAATTAGAAGCAAATACAAACTGGGAAATACATCTAAATTTGGAAGCTATAATAATTGGACGTAAATTCGAATTTGGAAGCTTTTTTAATTGGAAGCAAATCCAAACTCAGAAAAAAATCCAAGTTTTGAATCTTTTATAATTAGAAGCAAATCCAAACTGGGAAATATATCCAATTTTAATGCTTTTATGTTTGGAAGATTATAAAAGTTGTAGAGCTTTTATAATTGTAAGCAAAGAAAAAATAACAAATTTGAAAATTCAAAGAAGATCCGAACTGCAAAAAAATATTCAAATTTGGAAGCTTTTGTAATTGGAAGAAATTCTAAACTAGGAATTAAATCCAAATGCACCCTTTTATAATTGGAAGCAAATCAAAAGTTGAAAGCCTTAAAAATTGGAAGCAGATCCCAACAGGGAAATAAATCAAAATTTAAAAGCTTTTATAATTGGACAGTAATTCAAATTTGGAAGTATTTATAATTGGACGAACATCCTAATTTTGAAGCTTTTATAATTATAAGCAAATCAAAAATTAGAAGGAGATCCAAACTATTTAAAAAATACAAATTTGGAAGCTTTTATAATTTGAAGCGTATCAAATCTTGAGAGCTTCAAAAATATGGAAGCAAATCTAAACTGGAAAATAAATCCAATGGAAGCTTTCATAATTAGAAGCAAATTTAATCTAGGAAATAAATCCATATTTGGAAGCGTTTATAATTGGACGCCAATCCTAATTTGGAAGTTTTTTTAATTGGAAGCAAATTAATAGCTGGAAGGAGATACCAAATATTTAAAAAAAATAAAAACTTGCAAGACTTTTTAATTGGAACTAAATCCAAACTGGGGGTAAAAATCCAAATTTAAAGCTTTTATAATTGGAAGCATGCACAAATTTGAGAGCTTTAAAAATATGGAAGCAAATTTAAACTAGGAAATAAATCAAAATTTGAAAAGTTTCATAATTGGAAACAAATCCAAACTGAAAAAAAATTCACATTTCATAGCTTTTATAAGTGGAAGCATACATAACTTTGAGAGCTTTAAAATATCGAAGCAAATCGAAATTAGGAAATGAATTCAAATTTGGCAGCTTTTATAATTGGAAGAAAATCCAAACTAGGAAATACACTTAAATTATGAAGCTTTCATAATTGGAAGCAAATCAAAAGTTGGAAACAAATCCCAATTTACAAGCTTTTGTAATTGGAAACAAATAAAAAGTTGGTAGATTTCAAAATTGGAAGCAGATCCTAATTTGGAAGCTTTTATAATTGGAAGCAAATCAAAAGTTGGAAGGAGATCCAAACTATTTAAAAAATACAAATTAGAAGCAAATCCAAACTGAGAAATAAATCCAAATTTGGAAGCTTTTATAATTGTACGCCAATCCTAATTTGGAAGCTTTTATAATTGGAAGCAAATACAAATTCGAGAGCTTTCAAAATATGGAAGCAAATCTAAACTAGGAAATAAATTCAAATTCTGAAGTTTTATTATTAGAAGAAAATTAAAACTGGAAAATAAATCCACCTTTTAAAGCTTTTATAATTGGAAGCATATCAAATTTTGACAGCTTTAAAAATATGGAATTAAATCCAAACTGAGAAATTAATCTAAATTTTGAAGCTTTTATAATTGGAAGCAAAGTAAGTGTTGGAAGGAGGTCCAAACTATTAAAAAATCAAAATTTGGAAGCCTTTATAATTGAAAACAAATCAACACAAGGAAATCAATCCACCTTTAAAAGCTTTTATAATTGGAAGCATATCAACATTTTAGAGCTTTAAAAATATGGAAGCAAATCCAAATTTTGAAGCTTTCATATTTGGAATCATATACAAATTAAAGAGCTTTAAAAATATGGAAGCAAATCTAAACTGGCAAATAAATTTAAATTTTGAAGCTTTTATAATTGGACGAAAATCAAAAGTGAAAAAGATTTAAAATTGGAAGCAAATCCAAGCTGAAAAAAACGTTCGAATTTGGAAGGTTTTATAATCAGAAGCGAATACAAACTTGGAAATAAATCCAAATTTGGAAACTTTTATGATTGGAAGCAATTCCAAACTAGGAAATACATCTCAATTTGCAAGCTTTTGTAATTGGAACTAAATAAAAAGTTGGTAGATTCAAAAATTGGAAGCAGATCCAAACAGGGAACTAAATCTCAATTTGAAAGCTTTTACAATTGGAAGCAAATACAAACTGAAAAGTAAATCAAAATTTCGAAGCTTATATAATTAGACGTTAATTCGAATTTGGAAGCTTTTATAATTGAATGCAAATACTAATTTGGAAGCTTTTATAATTGGAAGCGTATCAAATCTTGAGAGCTTCAAAAATATGGAAGCAAATCTAAACTGGAAAATATATGCAATGGAAGCTTTTATAATTAGAAGCAAATCCAAACTGGGAAATGAATCCAAATTTGGAAGCTTTTATAATTGAACGCCAATCCTGATTTGGAAGCTTTTTTAATTGGAAGAAAATAAAAAGTTTGAAGGAGATACAAACTATTGAAAAATAAATAAATTGGGAAGCCTTTATAATTGGAAAAAAAATCCAAACTGGGAAAAAGATCCAACTTTTAAAGCTTTTATAACTGGAAGCATATACAAATTTGAGAGCTTTAAAAATATGGAAGCAAATCTAAACAAGGAAACAAACTAAAATTTGGAAGCTTTTATAATTGGAAGAAAATCCAAACTATGAAATAAATATAAATTATGAAGCTTTCATAATTGGAAGCAAACCAAAAATAACAGATTTAAAAATTGGAAGCAGATTTAAACTGCAACAAAATATTTAAATTTGGAAGCTTTTATAATTGGAAGCAAATTAAAAGTTGGAAGCTTTATAATTAATATAATAAGCAAATGCAAACTGGGAAATAAATCCAAATTTGGACGTTTTTATAATTGGAAGAAATTCTAAACTAGGAAATAAATCCAAATGCAAGCTTTTATAATTGGAAGCAGATCCCAACAGGGAAATAAATCCAAATTTAAAAGCTTTTAGAATTGGATAATTGGACAGTTATTTAAATTTGGAAGTATTTATAATCGGACAAACTATTGAAAAAATCCAAATTTTGAAGCTTTTATTATTAAAAGCATGTCAAAATTTGAGGCTTGAAAAAATAAGCAAATCTAAATTGGGAAATAAATCCAAATTTTGGAAGCTTTTATCATGGTGGAAGTTTTAAAAAATCGGAAGCAAACCCAATTTGTGAAATAAATAAAAATTGGGAAACTTTTACAGTTGGAAACAAACCAAAAATTGGCAGCTTTAAAAATTGGAAGCAGATCCAAATTGCAAAATAAATCCAAATTTGGATTCTTTAGAAGATTGAACTAACGAGGGAAAAGAAGCTTTTATAATTGGAAGCAAATAAAAAGTTGAAAGCTTTAAAAATTGAAAGCAGATACAAACTAGGAATTAAATCCAAATTTGAAACTCTTATGATTGGAAGCAAATCCAAACAGGAAAATAAATCCAAACTCAGAAGCTTTTATAATTTGACGCAAATCCAAATTTGGAATCTTTCAAAGATTAAACCAACGAAAGAAAATGGAAAATTGAAAGAAAATTTAAGACACTTTCCAAAAATAGTTTTAATCAAGCTCAAAATGTGAGATTTGGGAATTAAAAGTGAAATATGAGTGTATTTAATTTAATTAATTATTTATTTATTTATTATCGCGCGAATGAAAAAGATTTCGCGGGGCAGTGTTGCGATAAATTTCAATTCTCTGAGCAATGCCAGGCCCATGACAAGGCAAAAAGCTTTCTCTTGTATACCCACAGACCCTTGGGGCAAAAGCGAAATTTCATAACAGAGCTTTGCGGCAAAAACAAAAGACTTCCCACGCTTCCGCCTCACAGTTGGCGAACCTACATCCAAGTTTTGGGATCTGTTTTCTCCCCGGGGCACGCGCCACTTTCAGACGCCCCTGATGCTCTGAGCGTTATTAATTTCTTTAGCCTTTGGCCAATCTTCTCCCTCTTCCATAAATTTACCACTCTCGTATTTTTTATTCAGGGCAATAAACAACAACTGATTACTTAATGAAAAATTGCCCAGGAGGACCAATGTTTCACTGGAGACTATTTAATTTTAAAAATGAGACGTTTCATTACAATTAGAATTACAAAAATGAAAAGGAAGTATGTTTTTGAAAACAAGTTAAATTAGAAGGAATTCTTAACGTCATTTCAGACTAGATGGGGTTTGAAAATGTATAAATTAAACATTCTTATTCACTGAAAAAAGATCTTTCTCCTTCACTCCGGTGGGAATCGAACCTCACGTCTTCCGATTGCCGGTCGAGTGCTTTAACCACTTAGCTACTAGAGAGATCGAAAGCAGTTTAGATTTGCTTCTATTTTTTAAACCTCGAATTTTGACATGCTTCTAATAATAAAAGCTTCAAAATTTGGATTTTTAAATAGTTTGGATCTCCTCCCAACTTTTGATTTGCTTACAATTATAAAAGCTTCAAAAGTAGGATGTTCGTCCAATTATTAATACTGCCAAATTTGAATTACTGTCTAATTATGAAAGCTTTCAAATTTGAATTTATTTCCCTGTTGGGATCTGCTTCCAATTTTTAAAGCTTTTAACTTTTGATTTGCCTCCAATTACAGAATCTTGCATTTCGATTTATTTCCTAGTCTGGATCCTCCAATTATAAAAACTTCCAAATTTGGATTTATTTCCCAGTTTGCGTTTGCTTATTATATTTTAAAGCTTCCAACTTTTAATTTGCTTCCAATTATAAAACCTACCTTTGGATGTTTTTTCAGCTTGGATTTTCTTACCATTTTTAAACCTTTCAACTTTTTATTATCTTCCAATTATAAAAGCTTCCAAATTTTAATCTTTTTTTTGTAGTTTGGATATGCTTCCAATTTTTAAATCTGTTATTTTTGGTTTGCTTCCAAGTATAAACGCTTCCAAATTAGGATTTGCGTCCAAATATAAGAGCTCTTAAATTTTTATATACATCCAATCATAAAAGCTTTAAAATTTGATTTATTTCCCAGTTTTTATTTGCTTCTAATTATACAAGATTCAAAATTTGGATTTGTTTCTCAGTTTGAATTTGCTTCCAATTAATTTTTTCAATTATTCATTTATTCATTAAATTCATTTATTTTTCATTTCATTAAAAAAGTTTCCAAATTCGAATATTCTTCCAATTATAAAAGCTTCCAAATTTGAATTTATTTCCTAGTTCAGATTTGCTTCCATATTTTGAAAGCTCTCAAATTTGTATATGCTTCCAATTATAAAAGCTTTAAAAGTTGGATTTTTTCCGCAGTTTGGATTTGTTTCCAATTATAAAGGCTTCCCAATTTTGATATTTTTTTTTTTTATAGTTTGTATCTCCTTCCAATCTTTAATTTGCTTCCAATTAAAAATGCTTCCAAATTAGGATTGGCGTCTAATTACAAAAGCTTCCAAATTTGTATTTATTTCCCAGTTTGGATTTGCTTCTAATCATAAAAGCTTCCATTGGATTTATTTTCCAGTTTAGATTTGCTTCCATATTTTTGAACCTCTCAAGATTTGATACGCTTCCAATTATAAAAGCTTCCAAATTTTCATTTTTTAAATAGTTTGGATCTCCTTCCAACTTTTGATTTGCTTGCAATTATAAAATATTCCAAATTAGGATTTTCATCCAATTATAAAAGCTTCCGAATTCGAATTAACGTCTAATTATATAAGCTTCCAAATTTTTATTTACTTTCCAGTTTGTATTTGCTTCCAATTGAAAAGCTTTCCAAATGAGATTTATTTCCCTGTTTGGATCTGCTTCCAATTTATGAATCTACAAACTTTTTATTTGCTTCCAATTGCAAAAGCTTGCAAATTGGGATTAATTCCCAAGTTGGATATGCTTCCATATTTTTAAAGCTCTAAAAATACTATATGCTTCCAACTATAAAAGCTTTAAAAGCTGGATTTATTTTCCAGTTTGCATTTTCTTCTAATAATAAAAGCTTCCAAAATTGGATTTGTTTCCCTCTTTAGAACTTCTTCGAATTTGTGAAGACTTACAAAGTTGGATTTGCTTCCAATTTTTTTTACCTTTCAAAGTTGGATTTGCTTCCAATTTTTTTAAACTTCCAAAGTTGGATTTGCTTCCATTTATAAAAGCTTCCAAATTTAGATTTACTTCTTAGTTCGTATACACATTCAATTTTTAAAGATTCCAACTTTTTATTTGCTTTCGATTACAAAACCTACCAAATTTTAACGTTTTTTTCAACTTTGATTTGCTTATAATTTTAAAACCTTTTCACTTTTGATTTTGTTTCAATTATAAAAGCTTGCAAATTTAAATTTATTTCCCAGTTTGAATCTGCTTCCAATTTTCTAGCTGTTATTTTTGGCCTGCTTCCAATAATAAAAGCTCTACAACTTTGATATGCTTCCAATTACAAAAGCGCAAAGATTAAGATTTATTTCCAAAGTTTGGTTTGCTTCCAATTATAAAAGCTTGCAAATTAGGATTTGCGTCTAATTATAAAAGCCTCAAAGTTTGGATTTATTTCCCAGTTTAGATTAGCTTCCATATTTT
The DNA here is from genome assembly GCA_932066315.1 of Andricus coriarius. Classification (NCBI taxonomy): domain Eukaryota; kingdom Metazoa; phylum Arthropoda; class Insecta; order Hymenoptera; family Cynipidae; genus Andricus; species Andricus coriarius. Next base: position 10,081 of record CAKNWT010276780.1, on the reverse strand, counting down.
TAAAGCTCTCAAATTTTTATATGCTTCCATATTTTTAAAGCTCTCAAATTTTAATTCGCTTCCAATAATAAAAGCTTTAAAAGTTGGATTTATTTCCTAGTTTGGATTTTCATCAAAATATAAAAGCTTCCAAATTAGAATTTGCGCCCAATTATAAGTTTCCAAATTTGAATTTATTTCCTAGTTTAGATTTGCTTCTATATATTTAAAGCTCTCAAATTTGTATATGCTTCCAATTATAAAATATTTATAAGTTGGATTTTTTCCCCAGTTTGGATTTGTTTCCAATTTAAAAGTCTTGCAAGTTTTTATTTATTTTTTTAAATAGCTTGTATTTCCTTCCAACTTTTAACTTGCTTCCAATTAAAAAAACTTCCAAATTAGGATTGGCGTCCAATTATAAAAGCTTCCAAATTTGGATTTATTTCCCAGTTTGGATTTGCTTCTAATTATACAAGCTTCCATTGGATTTATTTTCCAGTTTAGATTTGCTTACATACTTTTGAAGCTCTTAAGATTTCATACGCTTCCAATTATAAAATCTTCCAAATTTGTATTTTTTAAATAGTTTGGATCTCCTTCCAACTTTTAATTTGCTTCCAATTCTAAAAGCTTCCAAATTAGGATCTGCTTCCAATTTTGAAATCTACCGACTTTTTATTTGCTTCCAATTACAAACGCTTGCAAATTGGGATTTATTTCCAACTTTTGATTTGCTTCTAATTATAAAACCTTCCAAATTCGGACGTTTTTTCAGCTTGGATTTGCTTACAATTTTTAAACCTTTTCACTTTTGATTTCCTTCCAATTATAAAAGCTTCCAAATTTAAATTTATTTCCTAGTTTAGATTTGCTTCCATATTTTTAAAGCTCTCCAATTTTCATATGCTTCCAAATATGAAAGCTTCAAAATTTGTATTTATTTGCCAGTTTGGATTTGCTTCCATATTTTGAACTCTCAAAATTTGATATGCTTCCAATTATAAAAGCTTCATAATTTAGATTTATTTCCTAGTTTGGATTTTCTTCCAATTATAAAAGCTTCCAAATTTGAATTTATTTCCTAGTTTAGATTTGCTTCCATATTTTTAAAGCTCTCAAATTTTTACATGCTTCCCACTTATAAAAAATTTAAAAGTTGGATTTTTTTCCAGTTTGGATTTGTTTCCAATTATAAAGGCTTCCAAATTTTGATTTTTTTAAAATAGTTTGTATCTCCTTCCAAATTTTAATTTGCTTCCAATTAAAAAAGCTTCCCAATTATGATTGGCGTCCAATTATAAAAGCTTCCAAATTTTGATTTATTTCCCAGTTTGGATTTGCTTTTAATTATAAAAGCTTCCATTGAATTTATTTTCCAGTTTAGATTTGCTTCCATATTTTTGAAACTCTCAAGATTTGATACGCTTCCAATTATAAAAGCTTCCAAATTAGGATTTGCATCCAATTATATAATTTTCCAAATTCGAATTAACGTCTAATTATATAAGCTTCAAAATTTTTATTTATTTACCAGTTTGGATTCGCTTACATATCTTGAAAGCTCTCAAAATTTGGTATGCTTACAATTATAAAAGCTTCATGATTGAGATTTAATTCCTAGTTTGGGTTTTCTTCCAATTATAAAAGCTTCCAAATTTGAACTTATTTCCTTGTTTAGATTTGCTTCCATATTTTTATTGCTCTCAAATTTGTATATGCTTTCACTTATAAAAACTTTAAAATGTGGATTTTTTAAATAGTTTAGATCTCCTTCCAATTTTCGATTTGCTTCTAATTATACAAGCTTCAAAATTAGGATGTTCGTCCAATTATGAATACTTGCAAATTTGAATAACTGTCGAATTATAAAACCTTTCAAATTTTGATTCATTTTCCTATTGGGATCTGCTTCCAAATTTTTCAATTGCTTCCAATTATAAAAGCTTCCAAATTAGGATGTGCTTCCAATTTTGAAATCTACCAACTTTTTATTTGCTTCCAATCATAAAAGCTTATACATTTGATTTTATTTCCTAGTTTAGATTTGCTTCCATATTTTGAAAGCTCTCCAATTTGTATATGCTTCCAATTATAAAAGATTTAAAAGCTGGTTTTTCCCCAGTTTGGATTTGTTTCCAATTAAAAAGTCTTGTAAGTTTTTATTTTTTTAAATAGTTTGTATCTCCGTCCAACTTTTAATTTGCTTCCAATTAAAAAAGCTTCCAAATTAGGATTGGCGTCCAATTGTAAAAGTTTCCAAATTTGGATTTATTTTCCAGTTTGTATTTGCTTCTAATTATAAAAGCTTCCATTGGATTTATTTTCGAGTTTAGATTTGCTTCCATATTTTCAAAGCTCTCAAATTTGTATATGCTTCCAATTATAAAAGCTTTAAAAGGTGGATTTCTTTGCCACTTTTGATTTGTTGCCAATTATAAAAGCTTCCAAATTTTGATTTTTTAATAGTTTGGACCAACTTTCAACTTTTTGTTTGCTTCCAATTATAAAACCTTCCAAATTTTGACGTTTTTTTCCACTTGGATTTGCTTACAATTTTACAAACTTTTCACTTTTGATTTTTTCCAATTATAAAAGCTTCAAAATTTAAATTTATTTCCCAGTTTGATCCTGTTTCCAATTTTTAATGCTGTCATTTTTTGGTCTGCTTCCAATAAAAAAAGCTCCCAAATTTTAATATGCTTCCTATTATAAAAGCTTGCAAATTAGGATTTGCGACTAATTATAAAAGCCTCAAAATTTGGATTTATTTCCCAGTTTAGATATGCTTCCATATTTTTAAAGCTCTCAAATTTGTATATGCTTCCAATTATAAAAGCTTTTAATTTGGATTTTTATCCCCAGTTTGGATTTATTTTCCAATTATAAAAGTCTTCCAAGTTTTCATTTTTTTAATAGTTTGTATCTCCTTCCAGCTTTTAATTTGCTTCCAATTAAAAAGCTTCCAAATTAGGATTAGCGTCCAATTAAAAAAGATTCTAAATTTGGATTTATTTCCTACTTTGGATTTGCTTCTATTTATAAAAGCTTCCATTGGATTTATTTTCCAGTTTGGATTTGCTTCCACGTTTTTGACGCTTTTAAGATTTGATACGCTTCCAATTATAAAACCTTCCAAATTTGTATTTTTTTAATAGTTTGGATCTCCTTCCAACTTTTTATTTGCTTCCAATTACAAAACCTTCTAAATTTGGACGTTTTTTTCAGCTTAAATTAGCTTACAATTTTAAAACCTGTTCTCTTTTGATTTTCTTCAAATTATAAAAACTTCAAAATTTAAATTTATTTCCCAGTTTAGATTTGCTTCCATATTTCTAAAGCTCTCAAATTTTTATATGCTTCCAAATATGAAAGCTTCAAAATGTTTATTTATTTGCCAGTTTGGATTTGCTTCAATATTTTGAAAGCTCTCAAAATTTGATATGCTTCCAATTATAAAAGCTTCATAATTTAAATTTATTTCCTAGTTTGGATTTTCTTCCAATTATAAAGGCTTCCAAATTAGAATTTGCGTCCAATTATAAAAGTTTCCAAATTTGAATTTATTTCCTTGTTTAGATTTGCTTCCATATATTTAAAGCTCTCAAATTTGTATATGTTTCCAATTATAAAATAATTAAAAATTGGATTTTTTCCTAGTTTGGATTTGTTTCCAATTATAAAAGTTTTAAAATTTGCATTTATTTCCTAGTTTAGATCTGCTTCCATATTTCTAAAGCTCTTGGATTTTTTATATGCCTCCAATTATCTCCTTCCAGCTTTTAATTTGCTTCCAATTAAAAAAGCTTCAAATTAGGATTAGCGTCCAATTAAAAAAGATTCTAAATTTGGATTTATTTCCTAGTTTGGATTTGCTTCTAATTATAAAAGCTTCCATTGGATTTATTTTCCAGTTTGTATTTGCTTCCACATTTTTGACGCTTTTAAGATTTGATACGCTTCCAATTATAAAAGCTTCCAAATTTGCATTTCTTAAATAGTTTGGATGGCCTTCCATTTTTTGATTTGCTTCCAATTATAAAAGCTTCCAAAATAGGAATTGCATCCAATTAAAAAAGCTTCCAAATTCGAATTAACGTCTAATTATATAAGCTTCGAAGTTTTGATTTACTTTCCAGTTTGTATTTGCTTCTAATATTTCCCAGTTTATATTTGCTTGCATATTTTAAAGCACTCAAATTTCAATATCCCTTTAATTATAAAAGCTTCAAAATTTAGATTAATTTCCCAGTTTGGATTTGCTTCCATATTTTTAAAGCTCTAAAAATACTATATGCTTCCAACTATAAAAGCTTTAAAAGTTGGATTAATTTCCCAGTTTTATTTTCTTCTAATAATAAAAGCTTCCAAAATTGGATTTGTTTCCCTGTTTGGGTCTGCTTCCAATTTTTTAACTTGGATTTGCTTACAATTTTAAAACCTTTTCACCTTTGATTTTCTTCCAATTATAAAAGCGTAAAAATTTAGATTTATTTCCAAAGTTTGGTTTGCTTCCAATTATAAAAACTTGCAAATTTGGATTAATTTTCCAGTTTGGATTTTGATCCAATTTTTCAAAACTTTAAACTTTCAAAACTAAAAAAGTTTCCAACTTTTTTTCTCAATTAGTGAAAATAAAATTGTGAAGAAGGTAAATGACCTCTATAAAGATTCACAGCACTAATTTCTCCACTTGACCGCACCAACCCTTAAGGGCTTTTCTCTCTGCCTTTTCCTCTACGACTTCCCTCCTATTATTCTCTGCTTAAACAAAAACTGCAGTTTTGCAAGAACCTCTTCATAAAATGTTTTCTTACTACTGCTAAAACCATAAAGTCAAATGTAAAAACCTCATTATAATTTTATTTCTTCAATTCAGATTTTTCATCTGCTATTTTCCGGGTAATTAATTAAATTAGTAGCCTTGAAAGGAATTGAGAAGAATTATTTTATTTTATGAGATGACAATAATTTTGCCGAAAAAGCATAATCCCGAATGTTAAAAAATACTGAAAATATAATTACCGAAATAAAATTTTTTCGAAAATCAAAATTTGCTAAATCCGAATACGAAATTTCGAAAATTTACGTTTGAAATGCAGGGTTTCTAATTTTCCGAAATTTAATAATAATTTTTAATTTTTCTCGTTATGTTAAATTTGACTTTCAGAATATTTTTATTTCGTTCTTAAACAATTTTAGTAGATTTATTTCTTTCGGCAATTTTCCTTTTTCGAAAGATTTCTATTTTGGTACTTATATTGGATTGGAAAATTCACGAATAATAACATTCCGGAATAATAACATTTTCGAATGATAAAATTCCTGAATAATAAAATTCCTGAAATATAAGATTCCCGAATAATAAAATTCCCGAATAACAAAATTTTCGAATGAGAAAATTCCCGAATAACAAAAGTTCCTAATAATGAAATTCCCGAAAGGGAAAATTCCCGAATAATAAAGTTCTCGAATTGGAAAATTTACGAATAATAACATTTCCCGAATATTAAAATTTCCGCATGATAAAATTCCCGAATAATAAAATTCCTGAAATATAAAATTCCCGAATAATAATCTTCCCGACTTGGAAAATTCCCGACTTGGAAAATTCCCGAATAATAACATTCCCGAATAACAAAATGTCCAAATCATAAAATTCACGAATAATAAAATTCCCGAATAATAAAATTCACGAATAATAATATTACCGAATAATAACATTCCCGAATAACAAAAATTTTCTAATAATAAAATTCCCGAAATTTCAAATTCTCGAAGAATAAAATACCCGAAATTTCAAATTCTCGAATAATAAAATTCCTGAAATTTCAAATTCTCGAATGATAAAATTCCCGAATTGTTAAATAGACGAATAATAAAATTTCCGAATGATAAAATTCCGGAATAACAAAATTTCCGAATAACAAAATTTTCGAATGATAAAATTCCCGAATAATAAAATTTCCGAATAACAAAATTTTCGAATGATAAAATTCCCGAATAATAAAATTCCTGGATTGGAAAATTCCCGAATAACAAAATTTTCTAAATAATAAAATTCTTGAAATGGAAAATTCCTGAATAATAGAATTCATGAATTGGAAAATTCACGAATAATAAAATTTCCGAATGATAAAATTCTCGAATAATAAAATTCCTGAAATATAAATTTCCCGAATAATAAAATTCCCGAATAACAAAATTTCCAAATGAAAAAATTCCCGAATAATAAAATTCCTGGATTATGAAATTCCCGAAAAGTAAAATTCCCGAATAACAAAATTCCCGAATAATAAAATTTTCTAATAATAAAATTCCCGAATTGGAAAATTCAAGAATAATTACATCCCCGAATAATAAAATTTCCGAATGAAAAAATTCTCGAATAATAAAATTCCTGAAATATAAAATTCCCGAATAATAAAATTTCCTAATAACAAAATTTACAAATGATAAAATTCCCGAAGATTAAAATTCCTGGATTATGAAATTCCCGAAAAGTAAAATTCCCGAATAACAAAATTACCGATTAATAAAATTCCCGAATTGGAGAATTCCCGAATAATAAAATTTTCTAATAATGAAATTCTCGAATTGGAAAATTCACGAATAATAACATCCCCGAATAATAAAATTTCCGAATGATAAAATTCTCGAATAATAAAATTCCTGAAATATAAAATTCCCGAATAATAATCTGCCCGACTTGGAAATTTCTCGAAGAATAACATTCCCGAATAACAAAATATCCGAATGATAAAATTCTCGAATAATAAAATTCCCGAATAATAATATTCCCGAAAAATATAATTCCCGAATAATAACATTCCCGAATAACAAAATTTACGAATGATAACATTCCCGAATAATAAAATTCCTGGATTATGAAATTCCCGAAAAATAATATTCCCGAAAAATAAAATTCTCGAATAATAAAATTACCGATTAATAAAGTTCCCGAATAACAAAATTTCCTAATAATAAAATTCCCGAAATTTCAAATTCCCGGATAAAAAATTTCAAATTCTCGAATAATAAAATTCCCGAATTGGTAAATACCCGAATAATAAAATTTCCGAATGATAAAATTCCGGAATAACAAAATACCTGAAATATGAAATTCCCGAATAATGAAATTCCCGAATAACAAAATTTTCGAATGATAAAATTCCCGAACATAAAAATTCCTGAATTGGGAAATTCCCGAATAACAAAGTTTTCTAAATAATAAAATTCCCGAATAATAGAATTCATGAATTGGAAAATTCACGAATAATAACATCCCCGAATAATAATATATCCGAATGACAAAATTCTCGTATAATAAAATTCCTTAAATATAACATTCCCGAATAATAAAATTCCCGAATAACAAAATTTCGGAATGATAAAATTCCCAAATAATAAAATTCGCGACTTGGAAAATTCCCGAATAATAACAATCCCCAATAACAAAATGTCCGAAGGATAAAATTCCCGAATAATAAAATTCCCGAATAATGAAATTCCCGAATAATAATATTCCCGAAAATTAAAATCACCGATTAATAACATTCCCGAACAATAAAATTCTCGCATAATAAAATTCCTAAATTATAAAATTCCGGAATAATAAAATTTCCGATTAATAAAACTCTCAAAAGTTTATAATATTACTGAATCCGAAAATCCCCGAATTTAAACAATAACAATTTTTTTATAAATTTGATTAATTTATTTAAAATACTATAATCAAATATTTTTATGAAGAAAAAATGTTTTCAATGTTTAAAGTTTCTAAAATTAATGTTTGAATTTAAAATAACAATAATTGAACAGATTTTCATCCATAAATACATTTTTTTAAATTATTGTAATTTTTAATTCAAACAATAATTTTCGAAACTTTAAGCATTTATAATAATTTTGGTAAGAAAGATTTGATTACTATATTTTTAGTAAATAATATTTGATTACTGTATTTTTAATAAATAATATTTATAACAAACATTTTTTAATTGTTTAAATTCTTGAATTATAAGTTCCCGGAAATATAATTCCCGAAGGATAAAACTTCCGAATAAAATTCCTGAATTGAAAAATTCCTGAATAATAACATTCCCAATTAATAAAATTCCCTACAGGTAATAATATTACCAAATTTGAAAATTTCAGAATAATGAAATAATTCCCGAAAAAAATTGCCGAATTTAAACAATTAAAATTTTGTTTTAGAAATATTATTTATTTATTGAAAATGCAATAATCAAATATTTTCATTAAAAAAATTATTTTTAATGTTTAAAGTTTCTAAAATTATTGTTTGAATTAAAAATAACAATAATTTGAAAAAAAAGTTCATCCAGAAATATATTTTTTTCAATTATTGCAATTTTAAATTCAAACAATAATTTTAGAAACTTTAAGTGTTAAAAATAATTTTTTGTTATAAAAATATTTTATTGTATTTTTAATAAATTAATACATAATATTTCTAAACAAAATGTTTAATTGCTTAAATTCGAAAATTGTATTGTTCGGAAATTTTATTATTCGGGAATTTTATTATTAGGGATTTTTCCAATTCGGGAATTTTACAGTATATAGGAAAGGAAGAAAAAAGGGTTAAAACTCTCTTTTCTTCCTTTAAAAAAGTAACTTCTAAATTGAAAAAATTCTGCCGTTTATTCATTCATTATTTTTAATAAAACTAAATTTATTGCGTGCAATTTATTTCAAATGCATGGAAGGTTATAATAAATTTATGGATAATAAAAGGTATTGTGTATTTTTTATGTAACAACATTTGAGATATGATATTCATTTTAGGGTCAATATTTTTCTAGTGTCTATAATTCTATGAATTTATTTAAAAAAATGTAATCTTTCGTTATTTTTTCTCTGAATGACATAATTTTACCAAAAAAGCAAAATCGCGAGTTTTGAAAAAATAAAGAAAATATAATTAACAAATATAGAATGTTTCCCATAAATGGAAATTTAAAATTAACAAAAGCAAATAAAACTTTGGGAAAAATGTTTATTATTTAATTTATGTTAAATTATTTTTGTAATTTTTCTACCCTTATTTATACGGATTTTCTTTTAATTAAAAAAATCCAAAAACAGCCTAAATACAATTTTTTTGCGAAATTTTCTTACCAGTCGAAAAAATTCCAGAGGCACGTAAACATGACGAACGTGTGATTTTTCAAAGGTTCTCCCAAAGCACAAACACTCACTTGCAGTATTAGCACAAATCCGGGAAATTCACATTTTCAATTTTTATTTCACATTTCTCACAATAATCCTTTCCGTCTTGAAAAATTAAGTAAAAAAATCAGATCTTTTTTCTTTTATTTATTTTTTTAATTCTTAATTAATAAAAAATTTAATCGAGAAATCTTATAATTTTCTATTAAGAATTAAACCTCTTTAAAATTGTATCCACAAAAAATTTTGTATCATGCAGTATTATTCAAAAATTTTGTCAAATTCTATCGATTGAGAAATCTTATACTTTTCTGTCAAAAAATTCTCATTAAAAATCTATCAAATCTTATCCATCTTATCGAAATAAAACTTATATTAGAAATTAGATTTTATATAATTAGATTTAATATTTAATAGAAATTATATAAAAAATTAGAAATCTTATACTTTTCTGTCAACAAATTCTCATTAAACATCTATCAAATCTTATCCAAATAAAACTTATATTAAATCGTATTTTCCAATACTTCAGAACCTTCTAAAAAATTTTATCTATCCAGAAATCTTATACTTTTCTGTACAAAAATTCTCATTAAAAATCTATCAAATCTTATCCATCTTACCCAAATAAAACTTATATTAAATCTTATCTTCCAAAAGGAACCCACTAACAAATTTTTATCTATACAGAAATCTTATACTTTTCTATAAAAAAATTTTTTATTAAACCTTTACAATATTCTATCTATCGAAAAATCTTATACTTTTCCATCAAGAATCAAACGTCTTTAAAATGTTATCCACAAAGAAGTTTTACCAAATCCTATCGTTCAAAATTTCGTTAAATTCTTTTAAATTCTATTTATTAAGAAATCTTATACTTTTCTGTCAAAAAATTCTCATTAAA
>CAKNWT010276713.1:0-15082 GCA_932066315.1 Andricus coriarius | reverse complement strand
TTTAAGGTAGTTTTTCAAATTCCTTAGCATTTTCAAGAGCTTTAAAAAATTTCAAGAGATTTCAAAAGATTTTAAAAGATTTGAAATATTTTAGACTATATTTAAATTAGGAGAAAGGCATTTTTAATTTATTTCAGTACTTAATGGGATTTCAAAGGATTTTGAATATTTGAGGGCATTCTAAAAGATTTAAAGGCATTTTCACGAAATTTAAAAATTGTAAGGGATTTTAATATTTTAATGTATTTCAAAGAATTTATTAAAAAGAAGTGAGGGATTTCGTAGGGTTTCAAAGATTTCAAGAGATTTAATTTTTTTTGGAACTCACCCTATATTCTTTGAAATCCTCTTCAATTTTTTTAATTTACTTGAATTCTTCTAAATTAACTCAATTCTTTTTAATTCAATGGCTGTTTTAAAATCTGTTTAAAGTTTTTATTTAATTGATCCTAAATTCTTTTAACCTCGACTTAAATTCTTAAGAATTCCATTAAATTCTTTTGTATTCCCTTGAATTATTCTAAGCTCATTTCAAATTTACTGAATTGAATTAAGTTTATTCATTTCTTTAAATTGTTTTCCATTCATTTGAATTTTTTAATTCACCTTGAATTTTTATGAATTCCATCGAATTCTTTTTGTTTACCTTTTAAATTCCTGTAAATTAATTCGAATTTTACGGAAATCAATGGACTTTTTTTATTTTTTCCAATTATTTGAATTCTTTTAACTTGTGCCCTATAAGCGTGACAAAAAGTACCCTTTGGTCCCTATATTTTATCCCGTAGGGACTGAGAGGCATGTAATGATTAAAAACAAAAGTTTTCGATAAATTTCATCATATTATAATATTTAAGTGACGTAATTATGAATCTACTATTTTTACCTGAAACTGCGTTGATGTTAGCCGGAAATTGACTTTCAAGTGGATCCAAATTTTCTGGCTCGTCCACATTCATCAATTGAACGGGTTGAACAATATTCACTTCCGCATCACTTACATTACCATCTATAAGCATTTCATTTATATTTATTGAAAAAAGACAATTTAATTGATGATTAATTTATTTGAGGTTAGGTTTTAATAAGCCGCAGTGCGTAATTACTTACTTTCATTTTCCTCACGCGGTTTCTAGGTATACTAGCTAGTCCTCGGTGCCTCGGAACACGTGGCGTACTCGCCTTCGGCATTTTCAATAATTAACCGAATATTACAAACGAGTAATATTCGCATTTCACTGCACTATCTAATAACAATAACCAGCACTAATTCTGTGAGCGCATGGAGATGGCGCTTCAGTTGGCCTGGTCCAAGTATGGGCCACAGAGTTCTACCGATCAGGGCCAGATCGGGAATCCCGATCGGCGCCAGATCGGTATTACGTACTAAATCGAGCGATTTCTGCACGGGATACTAAAGGATTACCGTTTAATTCACCTTAACTTCACTGTGAAATTTACGGAACTCTAAGTGATTTTGATATTTTCACACCCTCATTAGGAGCAGTTTTAACTGTTACGGTTAAAAGAAACACGTTACATTTCCTGATAAGTAAATATAACATTTTTTTTTTCTGTGTGTACCTGATTCCTGGAAATGGCAGGACCTGCCGTTGGGGTTCATAGTTTATAGAGGTCGCAGTATAATGGGCAGTAAAATTTACAAACGAAAACTCTATAATTTTGACCCTGCCAAATGTTAAGCCCACAAATTGGTAATATAATTTTCTTTAAAAGCAATGCGGTATATTTATCAAGACTTATACTTCTTGTCTTAAGACAAGCCTACGTGGTCTTGTCATGGCGCAGTTTACAGCCATAAATGCGAGAGAAGTCCGTATATCTCCCATGTCTAGCTGGTTAGACGGAGCCAGACATGATGGTCCTCAAGACATATTGAAGACTTTCATGTCAAAATCAAGAACAAATATTTTTACCCCGGAAAATAGTTAAATTCTCATCCAGAAAACATTTTGCAGACAAATATAAATCAGAATTTTTTATCAGATGAAACTACCGCAGGCTCAAAATTCCAAACGAATGAGCATTGTAAAATCGATTTTTCGGTTTTCTCAAATTGGCCACCATTGACGCCGGAAGTAACGGACATCATTTTGAAGAACCTATCTGTGAAAGACGTTGATACCTTAGATTTGTCTGCTTCGAAACGTACTTATGTTTCCCAATGTAGAAACCGCTTCATTTGTCCCCATTCCAATTAGGGCAGTAGTCAGAATTTCACTAGAACAACTGGACTAGTAAGTTCTAGTCAGGACCTTTAAAGGCACTGCTAAGATTTTTTATTCCTTATGACCAGAAAAACTATGGTCGTCTAGTTAGGCCCTAATCTTGTATTTGAGTCAGTCTGTCGTTGGTTCCTGATTTAGATAAAAGAACCAAAAAATTCTAGTTAGGCACTGGTCGGGCCTTAGTCAGCATACCCCATATAAACTTTCTGAAGATGGCGCTGCAGTACATATGATGCAGTGCCATCCTCAGAAGTTTGTATGCACTAAATTATGCTTTAGTAAACAGGCGAATGGCTGCCCCAACAACATGTGACAGCAAACTAAATTTTATTTTCATCTGAAGCATCCGAGACTTTAACACTTATAAACACATGTTTTTAATGAAAATAACACCACCTAAATTTGTATTAAGTGAAGTTCAAGTATTAGTTTTAATAAATTATATTTATTATATGTACTAAATAGGGTTTGTGAATATAACCAAAAAAATGAGGTAATTTATTTTTTCAACTTTCATAATAACTTTACTTTGTTTAAAAATATAAAATTGGTTTTAATACGTGAAATATAAGAAAAACAGTTAAATTTGTGCTGTGTATGTGAAACACGCACAGAAAAAACTGGGAGTAAAAAATGTTGCAGGTAATGTGCGAAGTGGAGTAACCGCCAGAACTGCGACTGGTAAACTCACTGCGGTGAATCGCAGATATCTCTGGCGGACTCCGCTAGCGGCAGCACGTTACAGGCCCGTTAACACGGAACGCTTACCTCAGTTGGGAGTAATCAGCTGACCATTACCCTGCTTTAACGATTACCTGCAACACTGTTTACCTCCAGTTTTTTCTGTGGAGTGAAAAATAATGAAAATAATCATTTGTCATATCAGAGTGCAAATGTTCAATATTCAGATGTTGTGTGATATAAATATATGCAAAAAACAGGGTTTAATTAACGAAATATAAACCTCTGCAATTATTTATCTAAAATTGGTGTGTATTTAAATATTCTTATTAATTTTGTTGTTGACAAATCGTTTGTTACATATATTTATATTATAGCTGAATGATGAACGTACCGGAAAATAGAGAGGGTCTAGACTGGCGATTGAAGGGTATTCGCGTAAGGACCTTGTTAGAAGTTTTATTTAGAGCCTGGCTAAAATAGCGTTACAGAACTAGTCTGGCCCTCCCTATGTTTCCCGATCAGAAATAGGGAAAACTAGCCGGGACCTTTCCAAATATTGATCGAAATTTCTAAATGGGTCTCGCTCGTGGTATTGTACACAATTATGTTTTTTTTAAATAAACTTCCGAATGGGGACATAAAGCAGCGGGAATGGCTCTTGTAATCTAAATTGCTAGGATCAGTAATATGTATACATTGCAAGTTATTCGAAAAAATTGAATCTCCACCTCTATCACAGAAAAAACGAAAGATAAAGTTTACATCGATTCCAATCGAAAGATACGCTGCAACAAAAAATAACCTTGCCGATTAACCTTTATACGAGTCGAAGATAATTTCCTGCTTTTTAACCTTGCCTGGATAATCTTTCGCCTCATTATCGCTCCATTTGTATTCAAAAAGTAACGAGAATTATGGCTCCAGCGCTATCTACCGTCTTTTGACTTCATTAAATTGGAGCAGAATAGCGATTCAATTTGTAACCGTTCCAAAATTTACCTGCAACACATTTTAAGTTTTGTTTTTTCTAAGTATTATTATTTTTAAATTAGGAATTAAATAAGCAAATAGTTGTTTCAAATCTAGTGTCCTGATTTATAGCTCGAATTCACTCCTACTTTGTCGTTTTCCCATTGCTGTTAAGGACGTAGCAGACAACAGCTTTTATTCCATCGTAGGATAATCTTTCGTCAAATAGCATGTGAACTTTAACAGAGGAAAATTTCACATGCAACAAAATTTAACTTTAGTTTTTTCTGTAATCGTCAGGCTTTACTGTTTGGAAGAATACGTCAAAAGTTTTAGCTTCTCACGAAAACAGCAATAAGCATCGCAAAAGTTTGAAAGAAGCATTGCAATTGGTACTATAGACAGCGGTTTAAGAAGGTACGGTCACGAACACACTTTTCTTACGGATTTGTTTAAACTTTGACCATAGGTTCTTTGGAATTTTATCTAAACGTTTGCGAAATTTAAAAACTATTGTCCTCTCCTGAGCTAAGATAATTAAGATCAAAGTTTAACCCTTGTACACGTAAAGCCTATCCCAAGCATAGGAAACTAACACATATTGAAACTAACAATTTAATGGACCCAATGCAATCTGGGTTTCGTGCCAGGCATAGTACTCTTACAGCTACACTTAAAGTAACTTCTGACCTTAAACTGGTAATTGATAGAAAGGAAATAACTGTTGTTGTCCTTTTTGACTTTTCTAAGGCGTTTGGTACAGTTAATCATAATTTACTATTGACTAGGCTTAAATCACTTCACCTCTCTAATATGGCTGTTAAATGGTTTGAATCTTATCTCAGTAATCGTTCTGAAAGAGTACAAACCAGCAATGGCGAGCGTTCTGATTGTGGGGAGGTGAAGAGTGGTGTTCCTCAGGGATCCACGCTTGCGCCCACTTTATTTAATATTTATACCTCTGAACTTGGAAGTGAACTTCGTAATTGCAACTATCACAAATATGCTGACGACTATAAGCTTTACCTTTCCGGGCTTATTGCCACTCTTAAGAGCTTACTTCAAAAGGTACAGGAGGATATTTTTCTTGGTGGTGCAGTGGGCCTTGACGAATGGCCTCACTCTTAACCCTGCTAAAACTAAGGCTATAATCATAGGACCTTCTTCTTCTCCTTCACTTGCAACAATTGCAACCTGGCCTCCTCTCTTGATCGATGGGCGTCTTATCCCCTTTGTGGATTCTGTGAAAGATTTAGACTATATCCTTAATCGCTCTCTTACTTGGAATGAACAAGTTGCGGACACTCAGAAAAAAGTTTCTTTTACTCAAAGAAAATTTTTTTGAATCAAAAAAATATTTTGGTCGCCTTTCTTTTTGTGGTTCAACAGAATATTTTACTGTTTGAATGAAAAAATTTCTTCCATTTTACGAAAATATTTCTTTAATTTAAAGAAATTTATATTGTTTCAATGTATATTTCTCCTTACTTGAAAGAAATATATATTGTTTCAATGTAATTTTTTCTTTAATTTAAAGAAAAATTTAATTCATTGAACCTAAATATTTCTTTCATTTAAAGAAATATTTTATCGGGATAACAAAACAATTTTTTGAAACCAAAGTAATAATTTATTATGTATCTTAAGCAAATAATTTATTAGATTAAAAGAATCATCAATTTGAAATGAATATATATTTCTTTGTTCAAAGCACAAAATTTAGTTGAATAGCATACATTTTTTCTTTCCGTACCTTTATTTAACTAAATGTAAAAGTTAATTTCATTTCTTAAATGAAATAATTTATTCGTTTGAAAGTTGTTTATTTTTTTATATTTTTTATATAGAACCGTAAATAATATACATTGTCACTTTCTTATTTCCTAAAAGCAAAACTTCAATTCATTGGAAAAAGCTATAGTCGCTATTGGGAGGGAAATACCAATCTAAATATGTATATTGTTTACTGTCTCAGAAAGAAAATATATATTATACTTGTTTTTATTAAAAAATTAATTTCCTAACACAAATTTTTTTTCAATACTTAAAGCAATAAAATATTCAGATATGACCGTCATTGTTCGATGTTGTGGAAATAAGGTTAGGAATCACCATACATGTAACTATATCACAGTAAAATAGAGGAAATAATACTTAAATAAAATTGTGGGATTTTATCGGCGAATCCTCAATTCGTCAACACGTCACAGGTTTTCTTATTCATAATCACCACTTGTAACTGATAAAAATAAACCAAACGTACAGGAGCGTCCCTGAATCACATGTCGCATGCGTGTAGCTAAAGCGGTTTCGAGTGTTAAAATAATTTCTTTGATTTAAAGAAATAGTTTCTTTGATTTAAAGTACTGAACTCAAATATATTACTTCTTTCATTTCCGTCTGAAATTTCTTTGAATCAAACAAATATTTATTTAAATTAAAGAAAACCTATTACAGAAATAATTTCTTTAAACCAAAAAATACGAACTAAATCATTTTTTAAGATCAAATAAATGTTTCTTTATTTTAAATGTATTTTTTCGTCGGTTGAAAAAAACTATGGTAAAGAAACGATTTCTTTAGTTCAAGACAAATTTTTTTCTGAGTGGATATCTCAAAGAAAACCTTTAGAGTCCTCCAACAGCTTAACAGGAATAAAGCATCACTTCCTACTCCAACGCGTATCCTTCTAATTAAAAGCCTCATCCTCCCTTTCTTTGACTACGGCTGTGTTGTATATGATGATGTTACTGATGAACTGAATGCTAAGCTTGAGCGTACGCTTAATGCTTGCATTCGGTTCATCTATAACATCCCAAAAAGCGAACATATCACCCAGTATAGAGAAAAAGCAGGACTTCTTAACGTTGCTAAAAGAAGACAATTTTTTATGGGTAACCTGCTTTATAGCCTATTCAGTACTGAAGGTCCACAGTGTCTTCTTAATCTCTTCCATTTTATTGACAAAGATCAACCAACACATTCCAAACTCCGTGAAAGGAAAACAGTACTAAAAATTCAGCCACACCGCACGTGTAAAATGCAAAGGTCTTTTGTTATTCGTGGTGCTCGACTTTGGAACAAACTACCTATAAGCTCATATATCATAATATAAGCATGCACTTGAATGTATTTACTTTTAAGCATGTATATTTCCGTATGTACACTTACAATACTACTGGTAATAGACCACATCTACTTATGTATCTTAGTTTACTTCATTACTTCTGTTGAATACCTATTTTATTTTTTGTTTTAATCGTTATATCGATCACCATCACTTTTTAATTGTAATATGTATCACCTGTTCCTTATAGGGCTATCTAGCTCTAGGAACTTTCCATGAATAAATACAAATACAAATGCATTTCTAACTCTAACTCGTAAACTATTCTTACCGTTTTTTTCAAAAACTAATATATGTTAGAAGGGCGTTTCATGAAGATTCAACAAAAATTTCAGAATTTTTGTTCTCTTAGTTTGAGAATGAGAGGTATGCAAAGTTTGAGAATTTTGAATTATTCGAAAAATGAAACAAGCACGTGGTAGCCATCCTGCAATGCTGTCGGAGCGCCTAACGGGTCTAGCGCATGCGCAACAGTTTTAAATCTGTAATGAGAAATTTTGTTTTTTATAAATTTCCCTTTAACTATTAATCGATCTGTCATTTTCAACAAATGTCACATTTTCATTTGAAGTCAAAGAGCATAAGTGTCAAAGCAGACACCATGAAAAATGCGACGTTGCCGCGTCTACGCTGAGATCTTGAGGATTTAGTGTGAACTCGTCTGTGCACACAACTTCTGTATGCGTGGTGTACAATCATAGCCAAAAATTTTCTCTTAGGTCTGACAGGAAATTAATGAATAAGACATTATACCGACATAATTAACTAATTTTTGTCTTTCTTCGACGTAAATAAGCTGCATAGTATACATTTAAGGGTTAATAAAACTTACACAGTTAGAAAAATCTGTATTAAATCTAATACAAATGTATATGAAGTCATTTGCATACACGGTAGTTGAAATTTAATATACATTAAAATATGAATAGCTGTATACTTTATATTAAATTTAATATACAGTCGGTATAGCAGCGTACTTGAAAACTCATAGTGCTTTAATTTCTTTAAATCTTATCAAATATTCGGAATGGAAGTAATAACCTAGAATTCGTCGATTGAATTTCTTTTTATGATTAAAGTGCTGTAAAAAATTATTTTGGGATTTTTCCCAAAAAATATTGGAACGCAACATACCCAATATTATAGGAAATTTTCCCAAAAATAAATTTGGAAAAATTTCCTAATTTATTTGGGATTTTTTCTTTAAAATTAGGAAATTTTCCCAAAAATAAATTTGGAAAATTTCCGAATTTATTTAGGAATGGTACTTTAAAATGAAGAAATTTTCTCAAAAATAGATTCCGAAAATATTCCTGAATTATTTGAGAATTAAACTTTAAAATTAGAACATTACCCTAAAAACAAACTTTGGAGGATTTTTCATTAAAAAGTAAAAATGTTGTATTAAATCATTCATTCAATTTCCCTGGCACTTTACACTTCATTCGCGAACCTAAATAGTGACATATGAACTTCATTGGATTCATGAAGCTATTCGCTTGCCTGAAACTTCACTATCATCTTGATGAGATTTGTCATCTTAGTGGACCTTTTTATTTTTCTTCCATTCGCTGTCCTTCGGTTCATTTCTGGGGTCAGTAGCGTATCCAAGATCATCATCCTGCAATGCATAAAATAGAATTAATAGAATAATTAGTAGCTGCCGTTATCGTGTGAGATTAGTGCCTCCAATTGATTGAGTGAACTTTTTCGGTTGATAACTTATGTTTAATTTCAATAATTTTAATTTTCTGAAGATGTACACATTCTAGTATGGCGTAGTGTATCTTAAACCTTTGTCAGTGAATCAAAGTATCAATGTGTTAGTAAATTTCTATAAGAATCATGTCATACACAAGGTGAGTCAGCGGTGTCACGATACCTATCCTGATAACATTTACTTTACCTTAAATTTATATGGTTTTTAACTAATAAAATGCCTGAGAGAATGTGTAAACAGTGTAATTAAAAAATAATAGAGGATGCTTCCTCATGTCCTTGTGGAGTTTTTTATCACCCTGGGTGTGCAAAGCTAGCTACTACTACTAGTACTGGGAATAGAAAATGCTGTGGATTTAAGCCAAAAAGGTCGACCTCACCCAGTCCAACCCCTGCTATTATATCTGAGGATCTAGTCAAGATCCTGCAGAAGCAATACATAAAGTCGAAAAAAGATTCCGAGGAATTTATATCATCTCAAATTAAAATAGTTTCATCGAAAATCGATGATTATTCTGGAAATTTAAACGGTGCCTTGGAAAAAATTGACTCTCTGGAAGTGAAGGTACAGGAGATTCAAGAGGCTGGTACCCCGCATCATTGCCTGGATCAGGACTTGGAGAACTCTATTGCTTATCGTTGCTTAACTGAGATGTCTGAAAGAATTGTACGAGAGTCTAATATTGTTCTATATGGGTGCAACGAAGATTAAAGTTCCGATAAAGTAACCCCCTCTGAGTTATTAAAATCTGATATTATTAAGGTGAATGACTATCTCTTGTCATTTTTGAAATCGCATGACCCTAATTCAATTATGAAGATATCAAGAATTGGCAAATATCAACAGAACTCTCATCCACCTCGACCAATCATTATCTCGTTTCAAAAACACATGGATGTGAGAATGATTCTTCAGGAATACTGGAAGAGTGTGAGATCTCGTCCTCAAGAATTAAACTCCGAGAACAAAATGGTATTAGCCCAGGGGCCTATTTCATAAAAACTACAAGTTACAATTTACAAGTAAAAGTCTAGTAACTTTTTGCTTATATTAATAGTGTTCGTTTCACAAAGTCGTGCGCACATTTTACACGTTACAAGTACGGTGACTCCTTTTACAAGTAATATCTCGCAGTTTTACAAGCGTTTTGTTTCATAAAACTTATGGCTTGCCAGTAGCACTTGTGATTTGTAGACAAATTTCATAGGGTCTTTGCGGTTTTGTAAAAGTGGCAAAAGTAAATACAAGTTATGTTTTAAGAGAGTTTACTGAAATTTCCGACCGTTGAAATTGGTTTATGGATTAATTAAAGAACCACTTATTGGAGCGTAGATATAATTATTGGTTACACTTAAGTTTATGAAACATAATATTCGTTAAAAGGAGTGTACATATTTGAGGTTAGGAAAGTCTAGAAAACATTGCCCGTGATCCGTATATTAATTGTTTGTAATTTGAATGACACACCGAAAGGACACAGTAAAAAAGAGGTTACTACTAACGCAATTGAAATATAGTATTTATACACAAACTTCTATTAATGTCATAATAGTTTCTTTTTAAATATTTTATTATCTACCACCGGAAAGTATCGACATGCTCCTTGCACCAACTTTTACAATATATATGAAATTTTTTTGTGTTTAATGACAGCGCGAAATTAAATTTTTTTCTCATTTATCTTTTATAAGTTAATAACGGGAATCCTGCAATACGCAGTCACCCTAGGAGGTTAGCTGCCATGATACGTAATGTGCGTCTGCGCGCACTTGTAAAAGCGCTTGTAAATTGTAAGAGATATTACTTGTAATTACAAGTGAACGGAAAACTCTTGTGAAATACAAAATACAAGAACTTGTAATTACAAGCTAGTAATATAGTAATTTGTAACTTGTGAACTTACAATTTTTATGAAATAGGCCCCAGGACCGCACTCCCCTACAAAGGGAGCGATACAAAGAGCTGCGAAGAACTCTTCAGGAACGCCGCAGCAGAAGAGAATCAGACATCAGTATCAGGGAAATTCACGGAGAATTCAAAATTATAACTTAGAAAAAAAAACTTCTCACGCCTCTCAGAATGCAAATTAGATCATAACTATAGTAAGGTACACAATACATTTAATTATTCACATGTCATAGATCTTGATTTGTTTAATGATTTATTAATTTATTGTCAAAATGTTCGCGGACTCAATACCAATTGATTGTTTTCACCGAAACCTGGTTGAAAAGCAATGTAAATAGCTCTGAACTTTTTTATCTGGATCTGTTCAATGTTTATCGCGATGACAGGTTAGATAGAAGAGGGGGCGCGCGGCGTGCTAATCGCCGTGAAAGCTACCTTTACATCTGGAAATATTAATGATTCCTCTGTTTTTAATGCGGCACCTAAAATAAATACGACTGCCGTTAAGATCATTTCTGATGTAAATGCATTTATTATTATCGCTACTTATATCCCCCAGAGATTTCTGCCAAGGAATTGGAGGCCTATTTCGATAATCTTACAACTTTATCTGCAATATGGGATAATAAAATCTTGATACTTGGCGATTTTAATATACCAAAATTAATCTACTTTATTAAGGATGGGGTGACTGATACTAAATCATTCACCTTACAGTCCTTTATGGATATTCATCAATTGAAACAGTACAATGATATCAATAATATAAATGAGCGATATCTGGATCTAGTCATCTCATCGTTTCCATGCGAGGTTACTGCAAATGTTTTACCTATTTTGCCTGTCGACAAACACCACCCACCCCTTACTATTAAATTTGAAGCTTCGTTGTCTTCTTCGTCAGCTAAAAATAGATTCCGTATCAACCCGTGAACGAAAAGATATAAATTTAAAACTTGTGATTATGGGAATCTTAATGTTAGACTTAATTTTACTGATTGGTCATTCTTATATATCTCTGATAATGTAAACACGGTCGTTAAAGAATTCTATGGAAAAATGTATGATATTTTAGACGATGTAGTAGGCAAAAATTCGATAAACCCCAGTATGATATCATACCCTAAATGGTACACGAAGAAAATTATCAGCACCATTACTTGTAAGAACAAAGCCAGAATTCAGTTTAAGTCAACAGGTAGCACAATTTATTTAGAAAGATTTTTACATCTAAGAAAGGAATTGAAAAGAAATACTAAGGAGGGATATAAAACTTACTTGACAGATGTTGAAAACGATATTAACAAGTCTCCCTCGACTCTATGGTCCCATGTTAACAATTTAAATCAAGTTTCAAGGATACCTGGTATCATGTTCTTTGAAGGTAATGAAATTGAGAATCTGCAGGATATTGTCGACTCCTTTGCTACTTTGTTCTCCAATGCATATAAACTTTCCTCAACTATACCTGACGGAATATCTAGGAACTCACATAAGTTACTATGTGATTTTCTTTGCGTTTCATGTGAACAAGTAACACTCATATTAAAGTCCATGCCAAACAAATTCACTTCGGGGCCTGATGGAATTCCGAGTCTCCTGCTAAAAGAATGTGCTAAAGAACTTTCGGAACCACTAACTACTATCTACAATATGTCTCTTTCATCCGGGATATTTACGGATACCTGGAAATTATCGAAAGTGTGCCCCGTGTTCAAAAATGGAGATAAATCTCTCGTTGATAACTATCGACCAATCGCATTGTTAAGTAATTTTTCAAAGGTCTTCAAAAAGTTAATTAGTGAATTAATTTGGTCTTACGTGACTCCTGTCTTATCTACAACTCAACATGGCTTTGTTCAACAAAGATCGACCACTTCTAATTTAACAACATTTCTTCAGACTATCGAAACTCTTTTGATCGACCACAGGCAGGTAGACGTAGTCTATATGGATATATCCAAGGCATTCGACTGTGTCGACCATGGAAAGATCTTAAGTAAACTCCAAGAACTAGGCGCACCGGATAAACTATTAAATCTATGTCATTCTTACTTATGTAATCGTCCAATGGTAGTTCAGTACTACGGTTACATATCCTTCTCTTTCACACCTACCTCTGGAGTTCCCCAAGGATCTAACCTTGACCCTTTACTCTTTATTATAGTAATGAATGATGCTGATGCTGTGATAAAACACTTTTGCTTATTTTACGCGGATGATGCTAAATTATACAAACCAGTAGACTGTTTGCAGGATTGTGCTGAATTACAATTGGACATCAATAATTTTATTGATTGGTGTATGAGCAATAACCTAGACATTAACCCTCGAAAATGTAATGTTATGTCAATTTCAAGAAAAACTGATTTAATTGAGTTCGACTACAAAATAAATGATCTGGTCATAAACAGAGTATAAACAGTGCGTGATCTTGGTATATAATATATTAGTGCAACATCAAAAGTAAACATTCAGGTAGATAATATGGTCCGGGAAGCAACTCGATCACTAGAGTTTTTATTTAGAATTTCTCGCAACTTCAAACAAGAATCTACGTTGAGAACTGTATACTATGCTCTAGTTAGATATAAATTAGAGTATGGGTCTATTGTCTGGAATCCGAAAGTAAAATATATGTCAGAATCTATTGAGAAGTGCCAGAAACGCTTCCTTAAGTTTCTTAGTCTTAAGTCTAATTTGAATGTATACCCCCTGGACATGACTATAAACAACTCTGTCATAGGTTTAATGAATGGTCTCTTGAGAGTAGGAGGCAGGTTCAAAAGTTACAAATACAACTTCTTGGTTGAATGTTGTAGTACTTTGTTGAACATGAATTTTTTTGAAGTACAACATTCAACCAAGAAGTTGGATTTGTAACCGAGAAGATTAACTCTACACCGAAAAAGACGAATTTTTAAGAAAATACAAGATTGTTTAACTGAATAAATTTACATTTTTTCAAGAAAAAACACGAATTTTAAACGAAACTGTTGAATTTTTAAGCAAGAAAATTATTTATTTGTTACAATGAAAGACGACTTTTTAACAAAATATAGGAATTACAAATTATTATAATTATTATGCTGATTGGAAACGGTTTATCCCAAGAAACAAGTTCAAGAGGCAAAAAGTTTAATTTTTGTTGTTAATACAGAATTAAAATGCTTAAAAAAAATTTGTTTACAAAATAACTGACCAAGATTTCGAAAGCCGAACCAAGATATTCGTTATCAGGGGACAATTGTATACAATTTCCTTCATGATGAGTAAATGTAACATTTCCGAATGTAATGATTAACTGCTCGTAAGAAATGCAGTGTTTGCCTAAAAGTAACATCGTGAAGTAAAACATTAGTCGCAAAACGTTCCAGTTTTGGACAAAATTAAATGCAAGTGTGCATAGAATACAGTCAAATTCTATAACCGATTATTGCAGACAGCCCCTGAGTTGTGCAAACATGCAAACTTTGTGTACAATGCGAATAAATCTGTTATTTTTCGGAGGGAATTGAGCGACACAGATTATTCAGATCTTGCATTTTTGTATAATCTGCCTATTTATACAGAGAGCTTGTATATTGTCATTTAATTTAACAAGTTACTACTTCAGTAAGTTGCCGAAAATTGTACAGTTACACTGAGTCGGCGTGAATATTGCATCCAGCATTTTGGGAATCAACCACTCATTTGGGTAGGGGCCGCTAGTTTTCGTATGCGGTGTGTTCGCCCGTGAATGGTCACATTGGATGTTTCATTACCTGCAGACTTAAGTGGTAGTTTTCCCTGTTCTCGCTTGGAGCGCGCAAAGAAAAACCCGAGAAAAAAAACTTCCTTACCCACTCCCTGCTCCACTAAATAGTAGAACACTGTACTGCAAAGATGCGCTCGACGACAATTTCTTTCTTTTAATTTTTGCATCAAAAATAGAATTTTTATCGAAAATATCGAGCTATACCGCGAGACTCTATACTCTTTAGACTCTGTATAGAACAAATCAGACAAAATGGCTTCACCGTATGGCCCGAATCCCAATTTTGCGAGTTACACTCGATTTCCAGGGCCCTTAAAGTCTTAAACAGTGGCCAAAAGCACAGTTTCCTAAACTTCCAGGTACACCGAGCGACCGTTGATATATATATATATATATGGGACGTTTCACGTCACTTTTACCCCCCCCCCCTCTGCCCAAAATATGAGAGGACGTACGTAAACTTACGACCACTCAAAATTTTCGTTGAAATATAGGCTTTCGAATGCAAAGTGGCATATGTCATGATTTCAAGATGGCCGACCAATATGGCGGCCATAACGATAGAAAGTGCCTTAGTCATGTGTGTAAAAATTCAGAATAGCGATAAAAAATTCTGACAAAATTCATGCAGTAGCTTTTCTGGCTACTGGTTCGAATTCCGAGATCAA
>CAKNWT010276710.1:0-18068 GCA_932066315.1 Andricus coriarius | reverse complement strand
TTACCTTTCTAATCTGGCATTGTTCACGTTGACTCGCAACTTAGAACCTGCATCATTTTGTTCTTTTTCTTCGACAATTGATGCAGGTCGAGGGATAATAATTTTAAATCCATGATCCTGGTACAAATATTTAAATCATTTCGTGTAATATGTATGTAAAGTTAAAATATTAAGTAACTTGACCCCTACGGCAGTAAGTCTTTCCTGCACAGCACAATGTAGAATTAAACAAAAAACTTGAAAGTTTTCATCGATTCAGAGCAAAAATAACTGTGCCGAATTAAAAAAAAGGCTTTCGTAGTCAATATTCAAAATTTTACTCGTCATAATTTAACGTCTTTTTATTTGAAATACATTTAAATTTAATTTTTTTTTAAATATTTACTTCAAAATATTGACAAATGTAAAATCTTTTCGATCATTATTTCAAAGCCCCTGAAAAATTTCAAAAATACGAATTGATGATCCTCCCAAGAAATTGAGTAGAAATATCGAAAAATAGAAACTAATTCAACAGAACGTATGTAGGGGAAACCACCTTACAGTAGATAGGAAGAAATTCAACAGTATTTAACTGCATCAGTTTCCAAAAATAAAGAAAAATTTTCATTTTGAAATGAAGCTTACATATTTAATTGAATATTCTTATAGAAAAAAATATTATGAAATCAGTCAATTAGCTGCATTAAACATTTTTATTGGACCTGGTCACTGGTACGATTTTGACACCTCTGTCCATCAATAGATAATCGTTTCTGGCATTGCTCCTGGGCATGACAGAATACTTAATGCTCAATAATTATAGTGTGTCATTAGTATATTTATAATTAAAATGAGTTTATTGAGTAAATAATAGTGAAAACTATGATTATTTTACAAAAATCACAAAAGCTTAAATTATTGAAATTTTTTCTATCTCTGATATTCCGTGAGATTGGTACGATGGATACGAGATGTTTGTTTAATCTTCATACCATTTAACCTGACTTGCGATTTCAGAAAAGTGCAGAATTTTTACATACCTTAATCCTAAAAATGATATCTTTTCCGAAAGACTCCTTAAAACACAACTAAAATGTATGTGCTTTTTAATAACTAATAACTGCCACTATTTTCTCCGTTTATTATTTACAATAACTCAAATTTAAAAATTTTACTAATAAAAAAAAACAAACACAAACTTTAACTTAAAACAACTGCGAGACAGTCGCAGAGCTGCCAATTTTGACAGCGACATTTTTCGCAATTTTGTGATTATCTACTGTTGGAAAATGTAATGTCCAATAAAAAGTCCTCAAATATTTATAAATATTAAAGAAAGAAAGCTTTGTATCAATAAATATTGATCATTAAACTTCAAGCTTTGATTCTAATGTATAAACATGCCATAAAAATATTTCGTTAAAGTAAAAAGTATGAACAAAGAGGCGAATTTTTTTTTCAGGTTACAAATTAATTTTTTGCGCTCACACATTAATTATAAGATTTCAATGAAACTTCGTCAGAAAATATAATATCCTTGATGAAATGTTATGCTAACAAAAATAATGAACATTTTTTGTCAGTTTTTCAGTTAATAGATTATCTACTGTAAATCATTATCTACTGTAGGGTGGTTTCCCCTATGCAAAATTTCAACTTTTTTTCGTTTTCTGCTACTCAGTTTTAAGGGAATCCCCGTAGTAAAGCTTTAGTGAAAGCCTGTAATAGTACCGCGTCGTAGCACCCTAGTAAAGAGAAATAGAAAGCGGAATAAATGTAGTTAGGCCGTTCTAAAGCGAGAGAAAGGAAATGTACAAAATTTAGCACACTGTAAGTGTATCGATAATAATTGTTAGTGGTCACTGCTTCGGGAAGAAACATCCTTACGATGGTTGCGATCTAGTACGCCGGCTTGGAGCGTGCGATTCAAACAGATTGCAAAAAATTCTCGTTACTCTGTACTTGAAAATTTCGAGTGTAATATGAATTTTTTGCACTTAGAGTTTGTGGCACTTTGTAAATACGTGTATTACATTTCTGCAATTCTTTTATTTTACCAAACTTTTTAAATCATTGTTCGTTGCACGTAATTAATGCTTGTAAGTTTCAGGTTGTATTTCAGCTAAACATTCTCTAGTGTCATCGATCGGGTCTACCATTTTTTTCAAAGACTGATTCCTTTCATAGGCTCAGAGTCGAGCGTTTTGTATATTATATAGTGTATTGTACCAGTTGCACGTTCGACTCGCCCGATCCCGCATGTGTTCCTCATCTTCTTGCAACTCGAATTATGTGTTATTATCGACTCTTTGTCAACTAAACAAAAAATTATGTAAAAGTCCCTTCAAGTTTTGATTTGAAGTGACGTTCAAGAACACCGATTTTGTGTTCTCGAGTGACAAAGAGACACGATATATCGTTAAGGACTTTTAGCTGATTATTTTTGAATCATCGAGATTGGATACGATTCACGTTCAAAGTAATTTATCTTTTAATCAATATTGCTTCTCTAACTGCCTTTCGTATTCGAAAGGTTTCATGATTAGAGATTTTTATACTTGGACACCTTCAGATTCTTAAGTATTGATGTATTATGCATTTGAAGACTTGATCTTTTATTTTAACTTCAAATAATATTAATATCAATCCATTTTCACGATTCGCGATGAAATCAGCCTCCCTAATTCATTTCTATCTGCGTAAAATAATACGCACCTCAATTTAAAGCCTGCTTTTAGTATTAGTCACGCACTGATCTTAAAAAAATAAGTGCGCACAGCTAAGAGCGGACTTCTCTCTCTCTCTCCCTCTCTCTGATTAAATGTCAAAAATAAAATATTAGTTTCCCTCGTTCGGAGGGAAGAGGCGATTCGATTACTTGACAAATTTTCGACTCATTTTCTTCTTTTGATCGTACCTTGACATTATAAATCTCTCTATATACGTTTGTATATTACGGCAGGTGATACCGGCATTTCAGGTACCTTGCAAGATAGTACTTATCATTAAGCTTAATGAATATCGAACACTTCACGTTTGGTGTGTATGATATCGATGTTTCGAAATTTCAGAAGCAAAGGCTTTTTTGTAAGGAGACAGTTAAAAATGTGATAAGTTTTTGTAAATGCTTGTAAACGTTTCTCCCTAGTGATAAGTATTTGATAAGCTTAGAACAGTCTTGGTAAATACATAACATGTAGATTGTGGAACTGAAGATATTGAACATAAATGCGGCGCCTCGATCTATCCGCTGCATTTATGCTTAATTATCTCTTTGGTAGAACATTTTACTCCGGCGAGGATAGAGCATCCGTTAGAAAAATTCCAGACTAGCACAATTTTTCTCAGACTTAAAAAAACGACTGCTAAATCTGGAAAGTTTTGCATAAGACTGTAACGATTTTCCCACCGAAGAAACAACTTGCACAGCATTTTTAATAATTTGCAAAAGGCACAACTGCACAGTAATAACGCGAATGCTCTTTCCACGCAAGTAGCTTTTATACGTAATGTGACAAGGAGTTTGCCAAATATTATAGTACTTATTAGCTCGTAAGGCATTACATTATTATTATTAATTATTATTATTATTATTATTATTATTATAACGAGAATTATTATGTGTCGCGAGAAAAAAAAGCTGAGTCTATTGGTAGAGAAATTTCGACGCAGCTATTTTATATCCGCTGCGAAACACAAAATGACGTGACTCGTAGCTTTCCATGAAAATTAAAGTATTAAACGCATCTTCCAGTTTCTAGATCGTTTCGATTCGTGGTCAACTTTTTTAGGCGGTAAGGCATATTTTTTATGTATGCTTTTTCTGTATGCGACGAAGTCAAACTCTAAATAAACAGAAACACATTTTGAAAATTGTATTCTTTTTATTTTACCCTTAAATTTCAGTTCACAACGTGCAATAAGGAGCAACATACACGCATATAGAACGCAGGTGTACATTTATACAATATTATAGTCTATAAAATAATTTTATCTAGTTTGCAATTCACACAGCAATCATTCGTTAGGCTTATGGTCTCAAATACCACTTTCAGACAAAATGTATGTATTTAAAATATTGTAAAAAAATGTATAAAAACACAATTCTCTTCTATAAAGAAGTTGATACAAATATTTACATCATAAGAATTCTGTATAAGAAAAGTGTGTTTTATTCTGATATGCCCAATTTTATAAGATCCTCCAAATATTTCTTCTGATGTTTTCGGTCAACTTGGAGTTTAACATAACTACTTGTATTAAATGATAAAATACTAGATTTGACATTTAATTCACAAAATCACTAGTACTCCTTCTGTGGCATATTGCGAAACGTTAAGATTGATAGAGTAGAATACTTTTATGTAATGTAATTTTTCTAAAAATTTTCGAAAACTTGAAATACTGTCACTGTCCCCATGGCACTTTGCATATCTGCTCGGTATGCAATTACACTATCCTACACGATTTTGTCTCCCGAATGTTTCTGGTGATTTGTGATAGATTTTTGGTCGCTGATTCCGAATCAGGCAACAAAAATACTCCATCACATCAAGTTTGTCAAAGGGTTGAAAAACGCGATTTAGCCATATTTGAGTGTCTGTAAAAAATAAACGACAGGGGATAGAACCTTCTACTTGAAGATTGAACCTTTGAATACAACCTCAGATAGGAAGATTGAACCTTTGAATACAACCTCAGATAGTACCGAAGTGGGAAACGGAATCGACGTCAAAAAGCCTATAAAAAATCACCAGAAACATTAAGGAGACAAAAAAAGGTAATTTTTGTAGGACGATATTATCATACTTCGATACCAATATTTGATCGCTTTCCTTTTCTGATCAGGACTTGCTCGGCGCTAAGTAGTGGATGCTCCGTTCTTGTATGCCAAACGTAAACCTACAAAGATTCAAAATGATTAACAAAACATTTGTACCTCGCAGCAGTGCTCCCAAAATGTAGCCCCTGCCAAACTGCACATGCTTCGCGAAATGCAACACTATTGGTTAGGACAATCGACTCCAGTGGAAACAAACTTTCTTCTCCGAACCAATCATTCGGATTTTAAGACACACGTAGTGTAGCGTCCGGGCTGCATTTTGGCAGCACTGCCTCACAGTGTCCGTGGGATACAAAATAGTGACCATGGGTACTTTTCTCATGCTCAAAGTTTACATTGTTTTTTACAAAAGTGGGATGTAACAAAAAAGTTCAAGCAAAATAAGCTCGCAACCACAAGGCGAATTAAATTTACAATATGGGAGGTTTGGTTTCGTTTTTCGCCCAAGTAAAACAGTACTTACACATATATTTTAATATGCATTAAAAAAAAATAATGAGTGGTTTAGGTAAAACTTTAAATTCTTTAATGACTGAATATTCTGATTTACATTATCAGCACAAAATAAATAACCAATAGATAAGTGTCTTTTGGTTAAGCTACTTATTTCTTTAGGGTTTTCGACTACGTTCAGGGCTTTTTACTGACAAGAATACTTTAGAAAACAATTGAAAAGCTTAAGAAATCATAACTTGAATGGCAGTAGAATTTTCCACGTAGTTAGTCATTTTTGTGTTTTAAATATTCTCTTTTTAGTTGGCTTTGAAAAATCATTCAACAGAACAGGAATACTAAAAAGATTATTTAGGCATAGGTAGACAGACTAATTTTAAAATACACGAAAATGACTTGTGAGAAGAAACTGCTGTTTTTTCAGTTTTACTTCCTCAGACAAGTACATTTTTTTCTAGTGTATCCTGTCAATAAAAGACCCAACGTTTTTTAAAAGCTTTTTTTTTTAATCGAGCTAGATTTTTTAAAATAGGGGAAACCAATACGAGTCATAATATTGTTAAATAATGGCCATGTGGGGAAAGTACTGCATACTAAATTAAAGCTGGAAAATTCATTTTAATGATAGAAATGCCATCACATGAATTATATTAGCCGTTAATCCTACACTTTAAACACATTGCAATTTTACTCAGATAGTACTCTTCAGGTACGAAGCGAATATTTACATTTTAAGTCTTTTTCGTCAGTTGACGAAGGCATTGTATATAAATTCATGAAATAATCCAAATCTGTTATTCACAAACATGTTTTCATTTATACTGTGATTATTTTTCAATATATTATAACAAGTGTATTATGGTATAATAATAAAAAAATTCTAAGTTTGAAAGCCTTGATTTTATTAAAAATTTGCGCTATTGATTGAAAATAGGGTACGAGGGGTTGACAACTCGACCGATCGAGTGTAAACGGACTTCTGACTTGAGGATATTTCAGTGACTTCAGAATAATTTACTGACTTCAATGGCTTCTAGAAATCAGTGACTTCAGAAAATAGCAGGAGATTTCACTGAATTCAGGAATGCCGTGCAAATGAAAATGCGCGTATCCTAATTTTGGTCGAAATTGAGATAAAGTCGTCAGTTCGTTTATCATACTTCCCTTTACTCAGATATGTATGAGAAAAAGAAAAAATCGCAAAATAGGCGATTGCCGAAGAGTGTTAATCTGGCCACATAAGCCGGAGGCTCGAATCGCATGAATGCAAATGTAAATAAGCGTATCTGCGAAATGACAGAGAGTGCAAGCCACATTTGCGCATGCATTATTAACATAAATTGACTACAAATTCATGGTGACAAATAATTTTCGATTTTTTGGGCAATATTTACTAATAATTTTTTCAGCAGAGCACTATTAATACCAAAAAAAGTAAAAATACGTTCATCTCGCCATGAAATCTAAAAATTTAATGTTTTTAATGTAGAAAGCCAGTTGGTATTTTAAAGTATTTTCGACGTTCATTTTCATTTGCACGGCCATGTAGAATAGACATAAGGAGACCAAAGTGGTGTAGCCGAAAATGAGCCAATTTTTGTCGTATGAAAATAGTTACAATACTTCCCGTTCCCGTGTATGGCGCTGGTGTGGCACGCACTTAATGGCAGCTGCCTATGTTGACATCAGTTGACATTTTGCATTATTTATATCTGTGACATGTGATTCACATAGATAAATTGTTATTTATACAAAAAAGATTAAAATAATTTAAATAACATTATTCATCGCGAAACATCTTGTTTGAAGTGTGTATAATTGCAGAGATCCTGCAATGGACGAGGTAGGTACTTTTGAATTATTGCGTCAACGAATTACTATAACCTTCGCAGTATAAATATTTGAATAAAGAATAATTAAGATTGTTAGATTTCAACGTTAAAGTCAGAATTATTGTATTTGATAAATATGAGATTTTTCACCAGTTTAAAATGCACTAAAGGTTTCCTTCAGAATTTAGTTTCATTGTATTCATAACCGGGTTTGTATTTTTGTTTGAGCCTTGAGGTTATATCAGGTTATATTTACACGGACCATAACGGCAGCCATCAATACGCGTACCACACTAGCGCCGCGCTTGAGAAGATCTAGCATTTCGATGCACTTTTGTTTGTACACCCGACAGAAAAATGCTCGTTTTTGGTGATGTGAATGTACAGGACTTTGGGCTCCTTATGTCTATTCTCCATGTGCACGACAGAGAAGACTTAATTATTTCACTGACATCAGACGCCTTCAGTGACTTTAAATAATCAGACCATACAGACGTATTTTTAAAAATTTTCGAAGAGGTAACACGCTAAATCATATCAACTCAAACAACATCAATATTCAGGATATTTCCAAGGTCCCGCCTGATTTCAACTGACTTCACATTCCTTTAGGGTATTTCAAAGAAATGAACTAACTTTCGGAGATTTGAGGAGACTTTAGAACAAGTGTACATCAGACTTCACGAGCTGTTAACCCCTCGATAGGGTACTTTATGGACATTTCTTGCAAATAGGGGATCTTAGGAACCTCCGATAAATATAAGGGATATGTATAGGCACCGGTCTGTGAGGTCTTTTAAACTTAGAAAATAAAGGCTGTTAGATTATACCTTTGTACAAAATCCTGCTAATGGTTCCAACTCGTCTTTTGTAACCATTTGTCTCAGAATTTCACTTTCTTGATATCCGCCTTGAACATCGTATGAAAACCAGGCATCTTTTTTCCCGAGGACGAGCTTCAAGTTTATTGCAAATCCTGCCATGTCAACTGGAAATGGTCTGTCTGGTTTCCAAACTGAATTAAAACCAGTGACTTTTTTTGTCTCCTTATCACAAATTGGTTTTTCGACCATTAAACCACCAACTAACCCGACAGGCCATACGCCAACCTTTTTGATTCTGGACATCTAAACAGGTGTAAAGATAATTTAAATCTAATTTAGTAAAAAACAAATCCTCCTGAAAAATTATAATTCAAAATAAAAACTTACTTCAGCAAAGAGTTGAATAGAGTATGTATTGTCATCATCAGCAAAGAACACAATCCCATTCTGACTAGAGTCCAAGTTTTCTCTAAGCCATCGAAGAGCTGCATTTCGCTGTTCGACTCCTCGAGGTTTTTTCCAGTTCGGATCTCGTTTTCCGAGTTTATATGTAGTCGGTGTGGGCACATTTAAATGAGTGTAAGAAAGTAAACTAGTGGCCAGAAAATTGGTGATCAAGCTAGTCTTATTAACAGAATCTTCGATAACAATCCAGTGAAATTTGGGTACTAGTAGGAAAGTCTGTGTCAAACGTGTCAATTCCGCTTTCTGGACTGGCCTTGCGAAAGTTGGAGTTATGGCGTATATTGTTGGTTCATCTTTGTATATAGTATTCAATAGTGACTTCACATTATCGAGGCAGCTTGACAAGCTGGATAATTTCTTCGACATTGAAAGGTCCAATTCGTACAACTTCAGCCTCGTTAGATCCCTGAAAGGCTTTCCACTTATTACTGATCTTTCGCATAAACCAAGAGATTTTATGTTATCCAGCATTGATGACAACTTGTGTCTGCAATGTTCATCTTCTGACTGCCAGACTGAAATTGATTATTTCGTAATCAGCATGGACGGCGTTACCATGCAATGGACCGTACAAAAATCGCGGTCCAAATTTCCAGGATTTAGAAAAAAATTCCACAGAAACCGTTAAAAAAATAGCAACGCTTTTTACCTCCTCCCCCCATGTAAAGCTATTTTCATAAAAGCTAATTAATTGAATACGAGACAACTATTGTTGAAAATTAAATTACTTTTGGATTACTTATTCTGTTATTGATTGATTTTTATTATTGATTATATGTGACGCTCCGCGTCACATATCGTGATTCAGGTCATATTCATGTTTTTGCGAACAAAGGTCAAAAGTATCGATTTTGGGGTTTCTATGGAAAGTAATATTTAAATATGTATGCTTTATCTGTTCACATTATACGCAAGTCCCAGAAGTAATGGAATGTGTATAAATTTTGGGTTTAAACAAGAAATTGAACACGTACGCTTGTGACAGTCGCCAATTTTAGATGCGCTTTTCTCGAAAAGTGGGTTTTCGAAGACCAGTCTTCAAAAATTTGGCTATATGCCCCTATACTTAACTCCATGCCGACAAAGTTGGCCCTTCACAAGTCAAAATTTTAAGGTATTGTTAAATTATGAATGACTTCCTGAATATATTGACTCAAAATATGCGTGACGTATCGGGAAAATTGTATTCCCTTTTCCTTGGATTCTATCAGAAGTCTGAACGTGAATAAAAAAATTCGAGAAAAGATAATGTGAAATCATGTATAAAAGAAATATAAAAAATAATGATGCTGTATATTTTAAGAGAATTTAATGAATTATATATGATTAACACATTCATAATTTTTTCATAACCTTTTTTCGACTATAAACATTTTCTGAATGTTTACGATTTTTTAATAGTAAGCTCAGATTTTGGGTTAAAAAAAATGTTCTCCAAGTTTGAGGCCAATCAGTTAATATTAAGACGTGTACTTTAATTTTTGACGACACCAAAAATGCCCAAAAAAACTGAAATTCCCAATTGTGCGCAAAATTGAAACATGTTTTCAGTTGTTTAAACAATTTGATTCAGAAAATAAATGTTTAAAATTGATCTTTTTCTGTATTCAATGTGGTAATTTGTCATTGTCAAGAGCAACAATTTTTGTTGAAACAATCGAATTTTTTTTATGAATTTGTTTAAATGCGTCACTTATTGTTACATATTTAAATGTTATACAAATTCTCCGGAAAAAAATTCAAGAAATAATTTCAGAACGACAAAATTAAACGAAATTTTTATAGAATGAAATCTTATTTAAAAAAAAAGCTTTTCATGCCCAATGTGAAAAATGCTTGAAACAAATATTAATTATTTAAATAATTTTAATAACATTTAAATAGATAATGATAAGGGACACACTTAAACAAATTTAAAAAAATCAGATTTTATGAGGTTCATGATGCAAAACTAATCTTAGGTGGCAGCACCGAGCCGAGTACTAGACCCTCTGCCAATGAGATACGAATTTCAATCAAAGAAATTTTATTAATAAGTATAAAGTGCCATTTATACCTTGTAAACATAACAAAATATATTTTTCAAACTTTCTTATTAATATTTATCATATAGCACTTGTAAAAGGTTGATAAATCCTTTTCTGACTGTCACATGAAAAGTGAGGTTAGGTTTACCATATATCCCAATGTATGTATAATTCCAACTAAAAGTATAAATCGCCTTCGCATATAAGCACTAAGCATATATTTAAAGATTATTCATCCTCATATATTTAGTTATAAGCAACCGTACATCAAGCACAATATTTTTTTCGTCTCTCATCGACAGAGGGTCTAGTACTCGGCTCGGTGCTGCCACCTACGATTAGTTTTGCATCACGAACCTCATTATCGCATTTCCATCAAAATGTACTATTATCTTTAATAAATTTTTATAACAATTTTATTGCACAACCCCTCACAACGAAATGATATCCTTGGCATATCCCTAGGATATCTCGGCAGGATATGTGATATCCTGAAAAATGTCCCATAAATCTCCCGGGATATCCGTGGCATATTCCAGGGATATCGAGATTACCGCTCCGGAGGATATCGTGACAGGATATCCTGACGATATCCCGTACGGAATGTCCACAGGATATCCCAATACTATAGTAAAATGTCCCACAAATATCCCGATATTATAATAGAAAATCCTGCTGATATTCTAATATATTACTAGTGGATTTCCATTCAAGAAATAAAAAGAAATATATATGAACACCAATTTTATTTCTTTTAAGAAATTTTTAATGTATATTTTACATGTATGTAATAGGTATATGCACTATTGAAAAGCAAACCTTCCATCCACTGTTCAGCGATGACTATTTCTGTTTTAACTAATTTCTTTTATTTTTCATTTTATTGAATAAAAAGGTTTGTTTGTTACTTTTGTTACTAATGATTTGATTTCCATTGCAAACCCGCATTAAACTCGTTAAACTATACATTTATAAATTTTGTGCACTTTTGAGGTTAAGTTGACTGTAATCTAGAAAAAGCCCAAACTTCTGATCTTTTTAAACCTTCAGCTTGCAATTTGCATGCATGAATTCATTTAAATTGATATAATAATGTAAAATTTGTTTAGCTTTTTCAGGATTTTGCGAAATTTTGCTTTAGTTTTATGTTTAACTATTATAGTACGTTGTACGTTTTACTTAAATCTACACATATACGTATAGAAAATCATAATAAATACATGTACCTATACAATATTATCTGCATTTAAACATGGAATAAACAAATAATCATCTCAAAATTGTGACACTTCAAATAATTTTGCAAATATATTAAAACGATCATGGTCAACAACAAGTCACAAGTGTTGAAAAAGACAAGACTGAAAACTTATGAAGACGGCTCTACCTACTATCTTCGATTCTCTTATATTTGTACAGCTCCGGGAAAATATTTTTTTCATTACACCTCTATCGAAAATTCGACTTTCGATGCTTGTGGAGCGGGTCGAAAGTCGCTTTTTCTACCCTAGGGAAGAAAGTGACAGATAAATGCAAATGGCGCTGGAGACATTCTTCCACTGGCAGTAAACTGGCGCGCGATTCAGTTTTGACCAATGGCAGCATTTTTTCTGTGGGAAGCGAACATGTGTTACTACGCGCGGGCTTCGAGATTCGAGCCTTATCTTAAAGCTAACTTCAGTCTCCACCTTCGATCGTGAACCTGCAAAATCTAGTGTGTCATCTCATTTTCGGAAGGATGGAATTGATTGAAAATTCAATCAATTTCGGCAATGATGGAAACGACGAAATATTTCCCTATCTACCTTCGGAAATCCTGGAAGTTGCCAAAACCGCTGATTTGTATTAAAGTATTTTAGAGTTTACGGATACTTTTAAATATTCTCAAGTGTTTGTGTTATGATTATTTTAATTCTTTTGAAGTGGTTTTTTTCCTTTCGGGGGGCTCCGCCTCCCGAACCCCCCGACATTTGCTTCGCCCCTGAACCCCATCTGGGCTTAACGCTTAACCTCAGCCTCTCATTAACAGTTTAACACTCGAGGCATCTCAAGCCGAAATTTCGATTTGCGGTGTATTGAAAAATTGTATACGTTACTCGGGTCGAAGCAATGATTTCGCTCGTGTGATATCGTTACCTTTCGACCCTTGTAACGTAATATACTATTGTGAAATAATGATGCGATTTTGTTTATTTAAAGCACATAGAGTATAAATTATTAGCAAAGAGTAAATATATGAATTTCCAGGATTATAAAAAATTATATAATTAGGATATATTGGGGACATCCTTGGCATATCCTGCATTTTAACTATGGGACATCGTAAGAATATCCTAGGATGTCCCGAATTATGGAATTTGAGATATCCCGGACTACAAAAATTGGGATATTAATGGGATATCCTTAGCATATTCTCAGATATCTTTGGGACATTCCAAGGATATCGAGATTTCCGCCCCGTAGGATATCATTCGTGATGTCCCTGGGATATGCCTGAGATATTGTGGGAGCTGAATGGGATATCCCACCGATATTCCTTGCTGTGAGGGACAGTTTCAACATAAAATGGTACTCTTAACAATGACAAATTGCAGCATTAATTACAGAAAAAGATAAATTTCAAACGTTCACTTCAGAATTAAATTGTTGAAATAAAAAAAATATATTTAAACAAATACGGATTTTCTAAAGAATGGGCTAGTAATATCTGAAGGACGTAGATATGTAATAAGAGACAAAGTTAACAAAATAAAAAAAAATGATTTTTACTTTTTTTTTAGAAAAAGTTACAAGTAATAATAATTAGATATTAAAGCAATTGGTGAATTCTTGAAACAAAGACCAGTTTTCCTATAAATAACTAATTGTCAGATGAAACGTAAGAAAGTTCCTTTCAATGAGTAAATAGGAAAACAAAATTATTTTAAAAAATTTGAATTTGTTTATGTAATTGACAATTAGTTCAAAAATGTTTAGAAACATTTTTCTTGTTCCAGGAGACTCTTAACAAATTTTAATAATCTCCCGAAAACTAAGTTCAAACAGAAACGTGAATCTCATTTATGGAAATCAAGAAATTTTCCATGGGATTTTCGAGCCTTTACGGGACATTTCACTATTAACCGACTTGGCTCAAATTTCAAATTTAACAGGAGTTTTTTTTCCGGGAAACGCATCAAATGGGAGAGGGGGGGGGGGGGGCCATCTATTAAAAAATCAACAGGTATGAATTTGTGCCACCCTGTAATACCTTTGCTACTGTGTTTGAAAATGTTCTCTTTTGACATTTTCAGTGAATTGTTTATTATTAACGGAGATTTCGTGGCGTGGAGTGAGGAGCCCCCCCCCCCCACCGCTCTTTCGAAACATTACAAAAACTTCACACTTGAGAAAAAATTGTACTCGCTCCTGAGGAAAAGTGAATAATATCTGAGTTACTTACCATACAAGCAAATCAGGGTTAGAGTAATTAGATTTACGGATAGAAGGAACCGATATGAACGAAAACAACGATTTTGTCTGTGAAAATTGTAATTCATATTGACCCTAGTTTCTCCATCAGGTAATAATCTATCTGACATCGTCGTATCATAGTCCATGGCACTTCATGACTATTCGTTACTTGGTTGGCACTTGCCGCCATCACTGACTCATCTCGCAGTAACAGTATCGCCATCACATCATCATTTCCATCGCACATGAACATGCATGGGCACATAGCGGCAAACGACATCTTTATTGCCGACAGATTCCAGCAACTAGTATATGTACGTAGTTTCGTACCGCAAGGTTACCAGTGAAGCATAATATGAAGATAAGAAAATAATTTTTGCATTAGATCATTTGCAACCGGTTTTTTTAAAAACGCTTGCTCCTGCAGCAAAAAGTGAAAGCGTTCCCATAAAAAGAATAGAAGGCGCACAGCAAATATTCAATTTTTTAAAATTATTGTAAAGGGAAGTGGTGCACAAAATGGACAAGAAAATATTCTGAGTATGAACTGGATCAATGCTAAATTCATACAATAATAATTTTTATTTAAAAAATGGATAAAAAAACTTGAAAACAACTTAAATTTTTAAATTGTACTTCTTATCAATTGAGTTAAATTCTTTAAGGAAGAGTGTTAGCAAAGCTGCCAAGAGATGGCACAGGACGATCTTTCCATGTCACAGTATAGTGGGGGTTTTCGCGGGAAATTCAAATTCTCACATTTGAATACTCCTGATAATAGTGAATGGTCCACACGCACTTTACGATGAAAGTCCGGAGTATTTCCATAACGGTAGGAATTCATTGGTCCATAATCTCATTTTTCCACAAAATCACCAAAAGTTGAAAACCATTCTTCAAGAAAATACTAAAGGGAATGTGAGTTGCCGAAAATTTGGGCATTAAAATTGGTTAAAGAGGATTAAAGGAAATGACCCCTGATTTAAAATGTAGCGCTTTTTTTGCAAAATAAGGTTATGGCAAACTGAGTCTGTGGACGAATGAATAGCTACCCAATTTCACAACGTTCCATGAGGACATCTATTTGGTCATTGGTGGAAAACGACCGCGTTGAATATTTTGACTGCCAACAGGGGTACCAACATAATAACACACCAAAAATAAGTCAAATAGACCCATTTTCATGTATTTAGGGACCCTAGAATTTTCGAGCACTTACAAGTTCAACCTACTAGAATTTTCGAGCACTTCAAAGCAGCGGCGTAGCCAGGAATTTTGTTAGGGGGGAGGGGGGCTGACCTTAGGGAAGAAGGGTAAAAAGGGGTATCCGAAAAATAAAATGACATAATAATAAAGTTAACAAACGTAATTGCTTAAGCAATTTGTTATAGTTTTTAATAATATTCTCTTTGAATAATGTTAGAAAGTTGCTGTTTTTCTAAAATTTTAAACTGTTTGTCTACTTTTAACTTATAGTGTGGTAATAATTGATTAAATTAAAGAAACATAATTGTTTAAGCAAATTATTATTGTTTATAACTATCTTCTCTTATAGTAATGCTAGATAGTTGTAGTTGTTTCTGAAGTTTTTCACTTATTGTCAATTTTCACTTAAGGCGAGGTAATTATTATTACAGAAAATTAACAAACATAATTGCTTAGGGAAATTTTTATTATTGTTTATAACTATCTTCTTCTATATTGATGCTAGATAGTTGTGGTTTTTTTCTGAAATTTTTCATTTTCTGTCAATTTTTCACTTAAATTCATGAAATTTAACAAACGTAATTGTTTAATTCTATTATTATTGTCTATAACTATTTTCTCCTATATTAATGCTAGATAATTGCGGTTTTTTCTCAAAATTTTAACTTCTTCATTATGGACTTATTTTAATGGAATTATTATGGAATTTTTTATTATGGAATTATTATTATGGAATTATTTTAACTTCTTCAGTATGGTGTTACATACAGAATCATGTAGCTGGATAAGTTCTCGGCATTTTAAGCCCATGAAAAACCGTTTAGGTTTAAAAACGAGTCGCCGGGGCATGTTTGAAGCGTGAAAATGAAATATACCCATTGCCGCTTGCTTTCAGGACATAAATATAGTGTCAAAAGATTAAGTATAGGTCTGACTATTCCCCACTTAAATTCGATAATAACCGCCCACAAGGGCCTTTTTCATGCGGATTTTCACAAATAATAAATATTAATAATAATTTAAACAAAAAGACTCTCATGGGAAATTTATATTTAATAGGATTTATGTAGAAAATTTGAAAAATATTTCAAATATCCATTTTGTTTCAGACAAATATATAACCAAAAAAAGAGATTGTTAAAAAAATGATTCTCTTTATTATTTATTTATTATATGATCATAACTAAAAAGACAAAGCAAAGTAAAAAATGTCAGAAAAAAGCGCAACTTTCTAATTGTCAAGGGGAGATAGTTATAATCAATAAAAAACTGTGCAAACAATTATATTTGTTAACTTGACATTACTATAAGAGAAGATAGTTATATACAATATTAATTTGTTTAAGCAATTATGTTTTTTTTAACTTGAATTAATTATTACCTCACTTTAATTGAAAATTCGACAAAAAGTGGAAAATTTCAGAAAAAACTTCAACTTTCTAGCATTATTCTGAGAGAATATTATTATAAATAATAATGAATGGTAAAAAAATGATTTCTGTTTAATTTAATTGATTATTGCCTCGCTCTAATTGAAAAGTTGAAAATAAGTTGAAATATTCGAAAAAACCGTGACTTTTTAAATATATTCTTTTAAATATATTAAATATAGTTGGCTGCGAATTAGGATAAAAAGGTCTATTGCAGTATTGCTTCCAATTCCGTTCAGTTCTGCCCTCCAAATGAAAATAGCTGTAACTGCAGTTCGGATAAGTCAT
Source organism: Andricus coriarius (assembly GCA_932066315.1). Lineage (NCBI taxonomy): Eukaryota > Metazoa > Arthropoda > Insecta > Hymenoptera > Cynipidae > Andricus > Andricus coriarius. The sequence goes on along the minus strand of CAKNWT010276710.1, from coordinate 1,265 downwards.
CTGCCACTTTTACGAATCTTTTAAATTAGTCCATAAAAACTAGGAAAATTAGAGCTATTTGAATCCCATTTTAAAGATTCGTAAAAGTGACAGATGATTCATTCGAACTGCAGTTTTACGGCTATTTTCATTTGGAGGGCAGAGTTTCTAACGCTAATCCTGATTTTGTCATGTCAATGAAAACTTCAATAATCACATTTAATTGAATTTATAGAAGTCAAAGGCTACTGCGGAAGTGTTTGAGTGCATAATTATGACATTCTGGTAGTGAAAAAGTACTTCGTGTTCATTCGTATTGGAATTAGTTATAGGTAGAGTGAGAAATGTGATCTTATTTTTCTGAAATTTAACATAAATTTGCAATTTGAAGGAAGGAGGGGCAGCGCGACTTTGCTTATAACATCGCTATTATTTAAAAATTATAATTCTACTTTGCATTAAATAAATCTATTTTATTAAGAGATAGTGTTACCTACTAAATGCTTGAAAATTGACGTTGCAAAAAATAAAATATGCAGAAAACAGTTTTGACGGTTGTCTACAGAGATCTACAGGAAGTAAACGGATTGAAACCTTATCCGTTTTAATCCGTCATCTATTTACAATTATCCGTTTGAATGCTTTTTTATACTTTTCAAACCGTTTGTATCCGTTGGATATCCAACTATTAGCTTGAATAATAATCTTATCCGGTGTAACTATCCATTTTAATTCTTCTGTATCTGTTATTGTGCATTACTATCCATTTTTATACATATGCTACTTAGATTTGATCTCATCGCCTATCATGGATTAGAAATTTATCGATTTTAATCAATTATTATCCTCTTTAATCCTTTCTCTAAAAAATTTATTCTCTTACCGTTGTAATCCAAGAATCTCTATCCGCAACTCTGTCCTCGTCTATCCGAGACCCACTTTGATATTCGTTAATATCTATCACGGATACGATACTCATCCGTGCCAATCATTAGCTACCCTCTTTAAATCCGTTCTCCACAAAACATATTGCTTATCCGTTCTAATCCATAATTTCCTATCCGTCACCCTATCCTTTTCTATCCGCGACCTACTTTGACATTCCTTGTTAACTATCATGGATAGAATACTTATATGTGCCAATCAAAACTTATCCTCTTTAATATTTTATCCATGGAAAGAATTGACTATCCCTTCGAATCCATCAAGTAGATGTATAGGGGGGTTTCTGGATCAGTTGGGGGGGATTCTAAGCCACTTTTACAAGACGGACTCTGGATACAAAA
>CAKNWT010276702.1:0-11199 GCA_932066315.1 Andricus coriarius | reverse complement strand
TTAACAAAATACATGAATTTTTAACAAAATACATGCATTTTTAACAAAATATTTGATCTTTCAGCTAAAAATATACATTTACAATACAAAATAGATAAGTGAAATTTTCAGTTAAACAAATTAATTATGTTTTATTATATTACGAACAAGAATTGCAATATTTAAACAGTTTCAGGTTATATTAACGCCCTTCACATCAAATCGTTTTTTAAAAATAAAAATCATTAGATTTTAAGGGTTCATAATTTCTGAATAATTTTAGGTTACGTTTCCGTTTTATACCCAAAGTTGATATTTCAAAACAAAAATCAAAATAATTTGAACAAGATTTAGAATCTTTCAACAATTTTGAACTATATTACTGTTTTTCGTCGAAAATTAGTATTTTTTAAAACAAAAAAATTATTTATTGAAGAAAATCCACAGAGGAATTCAGTTACTTTAAACAAAAATCATTAGATTTCGAGGAAGATTTGCAATTCTGAACAATTTTCTGTTAGTTTTGTTTTAGAAAATTATTGGTATTTTTAATACAAAATTATTAGATATCAAAGAATATTTACAATGTGTGCTTCACCTAAAATTTGTATTTTTCAACAAAAAATCATATGATTTGAATCCAATGATTTTTGTTTGAAATAGTAAAATTGAAATGCTTGAAAATTTTTGGATGTTAGTTTTTTTCCTCGGAAAGTGAAATTTGTATTAAAATTTTGAACAATTTCAGGTTACGTTGACCTTTTTCGCTGAAAATGTGGAAATCGGACATTTTGAAACAAAAATCTATTAATTTCATAGAAGATTTACCATTTGGAACAATTTTTGATCTTTTTCGCGTTTTATACTGGAAATTTGTACTCTCAACAACAAAAATCATTGGGGTTCAAAAAAGATTAATTTTTTAAAACAACTTTAGGTTATGGTAATCTTTTTTACCGAAAGTCGGTGATATTAAACAAACAAAAAAAAAATAGATTTAAAGGAACATTTACAATCTCACATAATCTTTTGTTTGTTATGTTAGTGTTTTTGTTCTCAGAACGATATAGTTAATGAAAAGTCATTACATTTCAAAAAATATTTAAAATATTTTATCAATAACAGGCTATGTTTTTTTGTCGGAAATTGGTATTTTTTTTAGAAGTGCAATGATTTGGTTGACTATATTTCGTATAAAAATATTATATATACTTATTCTGAAATTAAAGCATCAATTTTCATCAATTATCCAAAATATTGTTCTTGTTTTTCCATTATTTTGGATAATAAATACTATGAAATGCAAAAGTTTAGTATATTATTATTAATTTTATATTTTAATTTAAAAATCGTGTTAGACAAAAAAAATCAAGTGCGTTATCTTTTTGTGTGTTAATTTAAAAATTCTACACACCTCATACAACAAATCAAGAATAAAAAAAATTCATCTTCGCCTTCACAGTCAACAAAAAGAAATCAATGCTAAAAGAAAGTTGTTCTTCAACTTGACTTAGAAATTTCCCTTGAAATTAAACAAGAACACGATCATAAAGAAGGATATAAATTAAAATCGACATCATAGATACCCATTAACGAACCAATGTTATAAAATTAAATCATTACCTCTGAAATCGATTTGGCTTAATGGTATAATGATAATACTTATAATATTAATGATCTCTTTCTCTCTGAATAACAATACTATCATCAAATACCCTTAGCACTTCTTGCACTATCCTAGGATCATTAATTTACGACTTCTCATCGGTAATGAGAGACCGGGTAAAGACTAAAGACAAAGTCGGGCGGTTCTCATACAGATGCGCGAATGGATGCAGGTATTGGTACCTAACGACGGTATTGGTACCTACATCTATTGTTGTCCTTTTATGCTTTCGTTCCTAAGGCGCTGAATTTATTGCCGTGCAGTTTCGAACTTTGTACATCTCAAAAGCCGACTGACGAACGATGATCAACGATAAGTTATAGCTTTACGAACCTTCCAAACGTCGTTATTTAAACGCGGTGGCTGTCTATTTAAGCCTAACAGCCTATAGGATTACACTGCTATAAAATAATAAACATAAAACACATTGTAGGTGGATAGTTGGATCCCAAGCCTCCTCTCCACAGTTCATTTCACTCTACTATATATACTTACTTTTCTTACACTTCGTTCCTTTGTTACATCAATAATAAATATTTTCATTATCAATTAACAAGTCAATCAGCATTCACCAATTCATTCGAATCAAAGTTTTTCTACCAACACCAAACACAATTGATTAGTTCGGTGCAATAATGCTGTTACTGCTTTTGCTTCTCATGAAGTTATGTACAAAACAAACGAAAAATAAGTGACTTTTAAAAATTCAAGAACACCGTTCTTGCACCCAACCGTTCAATGTTGGATACAGAAGAAACATAAATCAGTATTTCTTGTACTTTATCCCTTTATAATAACTAATTTGCTATTTAACCTTTGTATTCCAAATTAAGTTTCAACGTCGGATTTTACAAAGAAGATATCTTCATCAGTCTCTCAGAGTCCTAAACTTGTAAAAAATCTTAAAACATGCTTGATGCGCAACCAGAGAAGGTTAACGACACGAGGACATAAATTTCTAATGGACGGACGTCTCCGATTAATCCCACCATTGGTACTGTGGTAAGGAATTAATGAGAAAAAAATGGTCGACGAGATCCGCCATTATGAGAAACAGGTAGAGAGCCACCAATTAAGATATCTGGGTTCTTTTAGTGGGCTGGGCCTGAAATCTCCAAGATAGTCCAATGGCCGAAATTAGAAGCAAGATTGGCACCCCCCTCTATATAAAATAAGATGAGCTTTATTGACTTGTCTTATTTAGCATTTTAATCGAACATTCTAATATGCTAATTATGGTTTAGAAGGTCATAAATCATAATTTATACTGCTCAGATGAGCATCATAAGTAGATACATATGATGTAAAATCCTTTGAATATCGTTTCATTTGAAGTTGGAACTAAATCAAACTATACAAATTTTTAATTTATCACATTCACATGGACAGCTCTTTTTACATTCGAAATAAAGCTTCTCACTCTCATGAAATGAATGGTTTTGTATAAATGAAGCAAATACTTCTTATTTGGTTATAAAATTCCTTTCCAATTTTCTTAAAATGTATCGTCGAGAGATTTTCCCAATTCTTCTAGAAACACATTAAGAGCAATCGAAGCTAATGGGAAGAAACGAAATTGTATTATTGCCTTTTATCGCTTGGTATGAGCACGAGAGGGGTAATTTCAGTAAGAGCATCCGGTTGTAGAGCTTCAGGGTAGTCTCCACTTTTCTTAGGTAGAGTATACAGGTTTTATTTTTTTGCCTTCTGGAAAGTTTTTGCATGCACGATAGAAGAGTATTCCTGGTATAATCATATTAAATATTGTAATATTTCCACTCAGCTCTACATTATTCACTAAAATGAATGCAATAGAATCCAATGGCATGCTTCTATTTTTAAAGGAGAATGTAATTAGAACTGTTTTCAATCTCAGAAGTATTAATCATGCCCAGGCATTAATAGGAGCACATGATCATAAAACCCGATAAGTGAAAGATGCAACATATAAATTTGATTGATCGAGGGGCTCATAATCGTTTCTATCAAAGACTAAATAAGACAGAAATAAGAGATTTCATCCATTCATGGCTTAAGAGGACATGACTCATATTACAACACGTGACTATTTGGACAGGAAGGAGGATATTTTGCTTCTGTGAAACTTGTATAAGCTTTTAAGGGATGAATTCGATATATGGTCCAACTAAAACCCATGGAGCGTGAGCAGGCGTTCGTTTTTCATAGGATATGGTCTGGTGCCGGAGGCAGAGACGGAATATCAAAATGTTTACGTACCCTATAAATCAGTTGTCGCCCGACATGATCCTGAGGGTTCTGGGTAAAATAAATAGAGCAGACTGAGACCCAATTCATTTTCCGCGCCCAAGGGTGGAGTCTTTTCCAGAGCAAGGTCGGCCATTACTATAAGCTTTCTCAAAATGAAGAATGTTTCCTCATATGGATGAGTTCTAGAGTCCAGATCCGTATTAAGTTTCTGTCACGTGTGCTTGGGAGGGTCTGTAATTCTAGGGAAGATGAAAGAACCACCCAGATTTGGTTTCTATTTCTAGAATACATTAGAATATCTTCATATAACATAGAACACAAAATCTTGAACTTCGAGTCCAGAAAATAATTATAGGTTCTACTATTGGAATAACTTAGATAACATTGCAGATCTTGCCAATTTTTATAAATGATCCTGAGGATGAAATTACAGATATTCGATTTCAATTAACAAGACCTTCTATAATTGATTTGGTTAGCGAAATTAAAACAAAACCCTTCTTGTTTTTCTTGTATTTTCCTCAAAATCAGATAGTTCTTACGGTCACCGCACTGAAAATTAATCCTAAATAGCGTATCTTTGTACAGATTATAGTGAAGATACTATTTATATTTCACTTAGTCCTTCCTAGTAAAATATTAAGTATTCAATTGCCGTATAATAACCAAGCACTCCACTCTTCAAATTCTTTTCCGCATACAAAATCTAGTAATGTCCCTACATTTATGAGATTAACCGTTAGAGTTTACTGCACCTAACAGTAAAACTTGCTGCACAAATCAATAGCAACTAATTCAAAACCTTTCAGAGCTTAAAGACCACATCTAGACTAATAATGAGAGTAGAAGAATTCTTGCAGAAATCATCGATTCCTTGTAGAAGCATCTAATAATAACAATTACCGTTGCCCTCTAGCCTTAAAATGCTTGGTTCTCCAGCGTAATATTGCTTCTGAATTAGCTAAATGTACAGGTAGGATGCTAAAGCATCAGCTTCAGAAGTAATTCTTTTGTTTCTGTAGTGGATACGCCTATTTGCCCTTACATCGACGTTAGGGCATCCAGCATTTCAAGAGTATGAAGAGGTAACAGGGACACAGTGAACAAGAACAGGCGCCAAAGAGTCCCAGCCTCGAGAAGCTGATTGAGTCACTATGGAGTCTTTTATTTCGGTGCTTATTGGTTATTTCAAGGCGTCCGCAAATGCGAGACAAAGGTTCGCCATCGATCGAGCCTCCGTTTCTCTGGGAAACGTTTAAAGTTCCCCTCGAGCTGATTCCTTTAGCATCGGTTCCCTTGGTATTTAGTATATTTAGTTTCAGAAGTTGTAAGCTCACTGAATATTATACCTATAAATTGTTAGAGAAAATATGGAGGATGTTATTCCATATTTCGCTGACTTAACGACTTTTATCATGATTTTGATATTGCTGTTTGTCTTTGAAACACATAAAAAATGTCCCATCGCTACGGTCCAAGTACGAAATACGGCGATTCAGTTTAAACGCTCCAATGGGAATTCGTACTAAGACGCGTACGAAATCGTTCTTGGAACGGATTTCTGCAAATAAGAGAAAATCACAGATGGCGAAACGGAGCGAGTCTAATGTCCATCGTCATCTGAGATTCAGAAAATAATTGTTTTTTGGTTCAAAGCTTTAAGGGAAAATCAATTGTTTATTATTGCATCTATGTTTTCAAATAAAAGACTATTGTTCCTTGCTTTAAAAGAATGGGATAGCAGAACATAGTATACAATAAATCCTTTGGTTAGTATCCCACGAAACTTAGGAAGATTAACCAACAAATGAGCAAACATTCTCAGCAATTGATATCAGATATCTGCATCTCGACTACGTGAATCAAATAAACAGCAAGTTATTCAGAGGGCAAAGTGTCTGATTCTTATATCTGATATCAGAAGAAATAACTTTTTCCTAGAACCATAAGATGAAGATAGTCCTGATAACTTCCATTCCCCTCTTGTCAGTTGATGAACATCTTCCTCAGCACCCTACCCTTTTTCTAAGTCTGATTTTGAGTCAGGTTTTTTCTACCTTCAACCTGGGAACGTAGAAATGAGTTTGCCCATGTCCGGTCTTGGATTCCTTTTGCGTCTGATCTGTCATCGATGTTCGCCGGCATTTCACAAAGTATAAGGCTCAGGCATTGCCGCAGGTGCTACACAGAAGGCAGTCCGCAGGTAGATACGGTGGGCGCCTGATTGGCTTGCTTCGACCGTTCGTTCCATCCTACGGTTACGGAAAAGAGAACGAGTCAAGAGGCGGTTGGTTATATCGTGTCGCACTCGGTAGTCGGTTCTCCGAGTCCGTACAGTCGCTCTCTATAGTTGGCCATACTAAATCCCGTTGGTTGGTACCAAGCAACCAGTCAACCGGTCGACCAACACCAACCTATCCAGCCAACCTACTTCTCTCTTGCACGCGCTGCTGTGGAAGTACTCTGTAGACCAGGCGTGGAGTGTAGAAGTGCACTATAGACTGCAGAAGTGCACTATAGACTATAGGAGTATGCTGTAGACTCTAGAGTCAAAGTCTCCAGCCTCTTGAGTGTAGAGTGTAGTATAGGATCTAGAGTGTACTATAGGATCTAGAGTGTAGTATAGCCTGACTCACTGCCAATCTTTGGCAGTCAACGCAGAGTGTATTTCCGTTTCGTTCTCCACCACCGCCACCGCTACCGCTGCCATCGCGGGAGAACCATCGTCGAAGCGAGTAGACCTAACCATCGTGTGTTCGCTGCTGGTTGCGAAGAGCAACGGCTCTGGTGACGCGTTCCTTCGTGGCAGCCTTGTCAATCGCGGTTTTCCTAATCATCAATGGTATCAGAATCCGTTCTTTTGATAAACCTCAACATCTCTGTTCCCTTCTTCCTTCGATAATCCATTTCTCCCTCTAACCACTCCATCCTCTGATAAATTCATCAAGTGTTTTCGCGGAATTCAGTTGTATCAACGAAAGAAGAGGGCATTGTGCAGTTTCTTCTTGAGGGTAGAGTTTTTAAAATCAAGTTCTGGGGAGGTTGTAGTTAAGTGAGGGTCGGGATCGGTAAACGATGTTCGTGGCTCAACATAAGCCTGATGTCCGTGCAGTCGCCAATCCGTGCTCAGTGTGATCCGAACGATTGGGTGTTTCAGCAGCTGAAAAGCGAGACGGCATGGACTAACCGCCAACACTTGGACAACCCCTGGAAGGGAATAGGGAACCAGCCCCTCCCTAAGTGTCCCTGCAGCCCCCGCGACGCCCAAAGTCGTGGTACCAGAGCCGACGAGCAGCGACCTCTGCGCCGTCATCCCAGCCGCAAGGTTAGTACATATCTTCTTACAATAAAAGAGGATTCTTTCAGAGGATTTATTATATGATTATATGTTTGGAAGAATATCCAAGCTTTTCTCATTAAGGGAATCTTTTACAACACGCGACTCGCGATTGATAGACCTGATAACTGATCAAATTCATGTGGAAGGTTTTCTGTATACTAAACCTCGTATCTTTGATCAGATACCGTTTTATTCAACAGAGTAGGGAAGTAGAGGATATAAATTTCTTCTACTGGCTTTTGTTATTCTGAAATCTGTTTTCTGCTGATAATGATCGCGATTCTAGATGACTAATCAAGAAGTTAGTTATTGTCGCAGCTTTTTTTAAAACAGTTAAAAGAAAGCTTCTATATAAGTTATTAGTGAAATGATAGTTAGCTGATTTTGTTCTTTGTATTTATAGAAGCTTATATCATTATTAAATCAAACGAAAGTTAATAGAAAAGTTATTGATGAAATGATAATAAGCTGATAATTTGTCCTTTTTATTTGAAGAATATTTTCCAACAACAGGCATAAACCTTTCTATTTATTGAAATTGCGCGAGCTTCTGATAGATAATAGTTTTAATAACTGAACCAGCAGTATTTTTTTTTTTTCTCCTTATTTTGCTTGTTTTTTTTTCTAGGAAAACTCTTAGAGAGGAATTTTGAACAATGGGGACAATAAGCTACAGCTAACGATAATTAGAAACTTCCTCTGAGCTAAGCCCAAAGGATTGTTCCATTTTTTTTAAACTGACCTAGAAGATGCATCCTTATAATTATTATCCACCATTATAATAATTATATAATTATGACTCTTATACTTTTAGCAAGTGAAACCTACATTTTTTGTTTATTAGGTAAAGATAAAGTTTAGAAATAATGAAGAAACGACGTGAAATTAAACTCGAAGAAGGTAAACAGATGATTAATGGATTTAAAAGAACTATGTAGATTTTTTTTAAATGTATCAATTTTTCTGTCTATTGGCCCTTTGTCAATAAGTATACAGTCTTGGAACATTTTCTAAAGAATAGTTATATCTAACTCCATTCTCAAGAACCTCAGATTCAATGAAGAAAGTCAATTGCAACCTCGTTTATTCCAAATAATCATTGGCAGAATTACGACAAAAAATCAATTGTTAGAAAGGTATAAAAACTGAATTAAAAGAAAGCCTGCGGGTTGTTGTAGAAAGTTTTTCGTCTCATCAGTTTCCCTATACCATTTCGTTTCTCTTCTTATCTCCATTTAAAATAAAAAACCACTTGGAAAAATCTCAATTCATGTGCAATGTTCAGAACCAATGAAAGCTACAGAATCGCATATTCGAGAAGTTTAAGAAAAGGTCACAGGTCACGATACCGTTGTTGAAGTATAAATCGTGATCTTCAAGCACTACTGGCTTTGTTGTTCTGCAGTAATATTTCATAAGCTTCATAATATCGCACTTTCACCTCACACTTGTGAAGTCAAAAATAATTCATGTTCCATCAACGGGAACAACCAATTCTAACAGTAATCAATACTTTATAGCGCATCAAGCTGGATTCTTTTTGTCTCAATTTGCAAAATGCACAAATTGGTAGTTTAAATATGAAATGGGGTCTTCTTTTGTAGGTAGGAGAAGTCATGGAATTACGACGCGATAACAAATGCAGAATGCACATTTATGTTGTTGTAAAGCGTCTGGGTAATTTATGATTCTATCGATCACAAAAGTGTGTTGTGATTGCTTCCATTCTTCCTGAATGTCATTCGTCCCGGAATTTTCACAGATCGTTAAGTGTGAATGTGTCTTTTTAGCCGGAGTCAAAGGCCTATTTCTGGTTATGATGAATTTTATGGACACGGCTATAATCTCGGCGCACTTGTAAGAGTTGTTACTAAATCTTGTGCAACAACGAAATCAGAATCTTCTTGCGTCTTGAGTTATGATCAAAACAAGATGAAAATATTTAAATTTGTTGTTTTAATCTCAATGGTAATTCAAATTGTAGAGTAGGAATTCAAACTATAAAGAAAGGCTATATGAAACAGAAAAGAAAGATCCGACCAAATACAAACACGTGCATTATGCTGCTAAAAGAACAACTATACGTTTTTTTTAAGTATGCTCATATTTTTCAAGAATAGACTATAAAGAAGATATGGTACAAATTGGATCTTGTTTGTCTTTTGCTAACGAAACCCGAACAAAAGGTCTTTTTGATTTAAATTAAACATATCTGAAGTTATCTTTAGCATAATCACTACGCCAGGTGTGAGATATCTATAACCAAAGTCAAATATACAATAGATTTTGATAAAATAATAATTATTTTATTAAAAACTTGATTTCGGTTTAATAAATTGCAAGGACATGATCATTGTCAAAGGATAATGGAAGGAACTATATAACGGTACTTTGGTGTACGAAGAAATAAGGGCATGATCTTCATTAGGCTTTCAGAATTTCTGACACGGACCGGGAGGCTCATTAGCTTTTGAGAGTGTGTCTGAGAAGAAAAGGAGCGTATGTATAGTGTGTATAGTTATAGGTATAGGAATTACGAACGCCTGCAGTTCGTTTGGAGGCTGTTTTACGAGCGTCCTATGGCGCGGGCATGTTCAGCATTATTTTGTTCTCCGATGCAGGAACACAAGCCCGCCTTCGAACCAACCCCCGAGAACGTAGTCAGCGAGTCCCGCGCACAACGAACTCGACAGTAGAGCGGAGATATAAAGTGTATAAAATAACGCAGCTATCTAAATTACCGGTCGCTGATTATACGCACGCATACACATCAGGCCGAAGCCCTGTAGTAGGAACTTGCAATCTTGTAGCAGTGGCGTACATAACTAGTCTCTTAGACCATCTTAGAATTTTCTTAGGTCTTTCATCCTTCATGAATTCCAGTTTTTACTTTTATATTTAAATTTTTTATACATTCTCATCATATTCACTGAAGAAGTAAGGTGTAATTGAACTAAGAAAGTGACTTAGGTTAGAGCGGGATAAGAGCGACTTTGCAAATAACATTGCTATTACTTCAGTCTTATCTCCAGTAAGGTCCAATTAAAAATTCTTGATTCAAAATTGTATCAATGTATTGCAAGGTATCAACGATTCAAAATTAAATTTCGATTCTAAGTGGATTCCAGGTTCAATTTTATTTTAAATTGATAACAATTCATTTATAGAGATGCTAAACCATCCCGATTATAATGCACCAAGTTTGAAAGTCATGATATGTGCCCACTTGGGCAAAAGAAATTTCACTCTTTCACTCTCGAACTATTATTATAGAATTGTATGCGATAGTCAGTGCACATTTAATAGACATATATGTTAATATATATTTTTGAATCATTTCCATTTCAATTTTTTTATATACCAGTTTGCTTAAAAGCAATTCGAATTCAGGATCATCAATTTTCAAATATTTGTTTTGGGGGGAAGGGCTAAATTAAAATATATCTGTTATTATATATTTTAAAACTAAAATCGGCTTGAACTTCAAAATTTAAAACTTCTCTGGTTAGATCTGCTGTGAAAATAAAAATTAGCTTATCTCCATCACAGCCGTCGAAAATTCATTTTAACGTACCATATACATGTTTTTACTGATTTTCGAAAATAATACTGGCTTCCTACGTACAAAACATTAAATTTGTAGATTTTATGGCAATGTAAAACGTATTTTTATTATTTTTGATATTAATTTGCATTTACGTTTTATGTGCTATAATCTCGGCTATATAATTGATAAAACCGTAACTGCTGAAAATCTATTTTGTTGCAAATTCGTTATTTTTTGGTTAAAAGTTAACGTTTCTAACCAAAAAATTTAATATTCTATTTGTTGTTAAAAATTGAACCTTTTTTGTCGCAAATTCAATTATTTGGATGCAATTTTACGTATTTTGTTGAAAATTCAACTATTTGGTTAAAATTTCTTGCATTTTGTTCAAAATTCGTATTTATTAGTAGAAAATAAATATTCATGGTTGAAAATTAA
>CAKNWT010276666.1:0-13338 GCA_932066315.1 Andricus coriarius | reverse complement strand
TGGTTGAAATTTCAATTACATGTGGTTGAAATTTTAACAACGGTAATAGTATAAAACTTCAGCCACATGTGTTTGAAATATAAAATGTAAGACACATTTTTATACATTTACAGTGAGTTTTATTAAATAGGAGAAAAGTGAACACTATTTAATGAAAAGTCATTGGAATTTTATAAGATTAGTCACATAAAACTCCATATCCAAGATTCATACCTAGGCAGTCACTTGAATCTCAAACAATTATTTTTTCCCGTATACTTCAGAAGCCAAACTTACGGCGGTGTAAAATGTCTCTTAGTAAATAATTAAACTAATTCAAAAATAATTTTATATCATTGTTATAAGGTGAGTTCGCGATAAAGAATAATTGAACACAAATATACATGACTTACAGCTCCTGGATATTACATTGGATAGTTGATACATGTGTCGGACATTCGGCTAAAAAACTTTCGTTCAGGCAGTAAATAATTAAGTCATAGTGAAACAACAAGTATGTGAAATGGACAGGTCATTGTTTGTTGCAATATTACGTTCATACTTGCAACATGGTGGTTGACAATCGACTGCACTGCTAATGAAAAATGTCGTGTTTTTTAGCTCACTACGCGGCACAAGCATCATATTGAACATGTTTTTTTATTTATCTGAATTTACTCTCTCAAGATATTATATTATTGAGTTTGATAGCACCAATCATTCAAAACAAAATAAAACATAATTCTATCTTCCAATTGCTTGAGAAGAAAATATATCAAGAAAAATATATATTTATAAAAAATGTTAGGTGTTAAAAGTTGTAAAAATAATGTATTACATTATTATGTAAAAGATGTTTAACTTTAACTATAAATAAGTACTTGATTAATGTTAGTATTTTCTTATATTTTCACGAAAGAAAACTCTTTAATTATACAATTATAGATTAGAATGTTTGTAGAGATTCGATTATGATAATAAATAAGTTTATTTGAAATAAACTTTAGATTCAGCGAATATTCTCTTTTCATGCATAAGGAATGATCGAGTGCAAAGGCTAATGTAACGTGTGAGAAAGTATTTAGAATTGTGTCTTTGGGTACAACTATCAAGAAATAAGAACACGATGCTAACCATGCAGCCAGAAAAAAGAAAGCAAAAAAGAATGTAGGAGAAAAATAATAATAATTATACTTGGGATAAATCAGTCGTGTGAAAAGAAACCAATCGAGAACTTTTAGGCTTCAGAGTTTTGCTCAGAGTTTCTACGTTATAGAAGAAAATTCGAACAAATACAGCAGAATCATGAGTAATATCAGGAAGGAATTCGTTAAATAGAAGACTTTCACAATTCGACATTCAGGATAAGACAAGAATTCTTGTCCAATGTACTAAGCAAAATTTTTTGCAATATATTTAAACTTATTTAAACAGAAAATTCAAAGATATAGAGAAAAAAATGAAAAGGATAAATTTTTTTAAACAGTAAATTATATCAAGTTCAAATTCAAACATTTGAAGTATTATATGTATGAAAAGACAGGTATAATAAAAAATAATAATCCTACACTTTAAGCATATCCTTATTTTTAGAGGAAATAAGGCGACTTGTATTTTTTCGATTTGAGAAAATAAATTCTTGCACATAGATATGAGTCACTATGAGAAGCTTGGTTCATAAGGATAATTTGAAAAAAATGCCGAATTATTTTTTCAAACCTCTGTAATTGTTAAACTACTAAAAAAAGATATCAAGTATGGTTTAAGTATTCTCGTGAATATTTTATTAAATCGAATTTTCAAATTTGCTCGTAAACAATGACCGATAACGAAAACAATATTTAAGTTTTTTTCCAACTCTTCTAGACCAATTTGGTACATAAAGAAATATTTTCTGCTATAAAATAACCTTACTAATAACATTACTCTTTTTGAAAGTACAATTATATTTGTTTCACGATTAGCGGTACATATATGTCTATGTCAATATGAAAAGGGGTCCCCCGATTGTCGCAATTATTTTAGAAGTTATAAGTGTCTTTGCGAGCCAATGTAAATTGTCAATTTTTTTATGTAAAAATCATACTTCAATTTATGCTCCAGCTGCTGACTTGTGTTTCAGAAGTAACTGAAAGTGGATACATTTTCAGCGCGAAAAAAAAAATCAAATTCGTGTGCCTATGGAACCTTATCGACAATTTGAACCCTTTTCATTTTGATGTACACACATTAGAAATCTTTTATCCATATGTTTAATTAGAAAGCTTTAAAGAATTATAAGATTTTATCATTTATTTTCAAAAGTTCAAAAATGAGAAACAATTAAACCGCCGGATTTTAGAACGGGATATGCAATATTTTTGGAAAGTTGAGGGAGGGATTGGCCACCGCTCAAACTTTAGCGGCTCGAATCCTCTCCCCCCCATACCTCACTGTCGAAAAATATTTCATGTTCCGATATACATTACGGCGGTTAAGATGCTTAAAACGAGTCAATTTTGAGTCAATGTTCAGAATGATCCATTTTACGGCTACAAGGATGAATTGTTTGATGTAATATTTTAACCACATAAACACACAGTAAAGAAAAATGTTCAAAATGCTACTGAAATTAACATCATTTTGATATGCAACAAAAATGATACAGAAATCAAGAGCATTTTGATAAGCCGCAATGAATGATCGACTTTTGAGATCACAATGATCTGTTTCGGGATCATGTATCAAATCAAACCAAGATGGCCGCCGTTCTTGGAGTACTGAAGCTCATATGTGAGCTTTTTATGGTTTCTGATCGTACGATGCACTTGAAAAGTAAATATATTAACAAAATCTGATGTTCGAATATATCAATTGTTAAGTGTAGTCGTCACTTGCATGCGGTTAGATCGAACTTTTAGGTTATGTCGTTATGATATCAGTGCCAAAAATTGGCGGCCATTTTATTCAGTCTGACAAAATGATCCGAATAGACAGATCATTATGATCTCGAGAGTCAAATGATCGTTGGAGAAAAATGCTCCGCAACAAAAATGATCCTTTTTTGTACTGTGCGAGCGTATAATTTTTCGACAATACTGGAACCCAGGGGAGAGGTTCCAGGTCAGGAATATCACAGTTGTTAACTATAAAAGCGATTTTCTTTGAACTGGAGGAAATAATAGTGTTAAGTAGGTAAGAAATTGTGGTAAAATATTTTTGAAAATTTTAAAAATTGTATGGATTACGTCACTTTCAATCTTTTTGATGAATTTTTTTGAAAATACTACATCTCAGACAATTCTGAACCGATTCTAATAAAATTTGTAGGTGTTATGTCTTGTAGCAGGGTAAAGATGCATACAGCGAACATGTCATAGATGTTTATGAACTGTTCTGTAAAACAGTTGAATTTTACTTTGCATTGCAACCAAAGAGATGAATCTTCAACCGAAAAAATGAATTATTAACAAAGTAACATTTTTAAACAAAAGAGATGAATTTGTAAGCCAGGGACAAATATGCAATTAAAAAAGATTTTTAAGTCAAGAAAAAAAAATCAACAAAATTGTGGAATTTTTAAACCAAAAAGGCGAATTTTCGACAAAACAATTGAATTTTCAACAAAAGAGATGAATTTTCAAACCAAAGAGACAAATTAGCATCTAAGAAACATTTTTCAGTCAAGAAAGAAAAAAAAATGTCAAACGAAATTGTCGAATTTTCAAACAAAAAATGCGAATTTTCTACAAAACTGGCTTGAATTTGTCACTGGTTTGGGAGTGTGGATTGGAGCGAAAAGAGACCGCACCCAGCAGAGCGTTTGAGGAGGGAGTTAGTTGAGTTCTGGAAGCGAGCGAGGAAAGTCGGGAGAGATGTATGTGTATTAATTGTGTCGAATAAATGTTCAGTCTGGACAAAGAACAGTATGACACAATTTTATGTACGAGACGACCTCCCCCGATTCCCAGTAGAATAGAAGTTTATAATATTCTAAGTGTGGGGTGAAGAATTCTAGTTTTTTCCCACCCTTGTGCTCAAGAGTTGCCTAGTGCGTGTGAACAAAGAGAAAATAATTTACGAGTTTGAGTGGTGAGAGGCCTGTCGAGAAAAAGGTCCGCTCTTTCTTTTCTTCTTTTTTCGCTGAGTTTGAGACAGGAGTTCCGAGTGTGGTACGTGGCCAAGTACGACGTAAATCTGCCGGATAATGAGTCCCGGAGACCTTGCCGAACTTCGAAAATTTTTTTTATGCCAGTTAGCGCTCGACAGTGAAAATATTTCTTTGTGCATGTAGACATAAAATCGAGGACCTAAAGTGTTAGTACGAGACGCCTAGCGACTGGTCATCGTCAAGACTCGCCACAACGCTAAACGCCACCAATTCACATCAGAAATTGCGGCGTGGGCAATAACGAAATAGTCTCTGCCATTTTCGAGACTCTAAGCCGAAAGGTCGGCTATGATGAATTCAACTCTGAAGAGGCTCAGAAGGGCCAATCGACGAATTTGAACGCTTCCAACAAAACTTATACGCTAGCGGACAACGTAGGAGATGTAACATAGGAGACCGATCTTTCATGTCAGGTAACACAACTTCTCATTCCAATTTCAACGAATCCCAGCGGACTAATTCAACGCTAGCATCGAAACTGAACCTGTTCGAAAATTCTCAATTCGACTTGACCGGCAGCCAACGCGATAGAAGCGAAATTGCCGAAGATATGACGATCATGAATGTTAACGATCGTTTACAGAGAGATAACTTTAATTTTCAAAACGGGCGTAACTGTAACCCGCTAAACACGCAGAATAATGTGTCACCGAATATAGACAAAAATGTACCGCTTTCAAGCTTCGATCCTCGAGTTATGGTCTCTAACAATTTTGTACCTTCGAATCAAAATGTACCGACGTCGCACGCGACGCGTCCGTTAGAATTTGCCCCGAGCAGGCAATTTCTAGAGTCTGTTCCGCCATTACAGGGACAGCAATTTTTTAATGCTGACTCTCAACCTAAAAATAGTTTGTCTAACTATAATCAAATGATGAGTATGATGAATCAAATCATTCAAGAAAATATAACGCTGACGCAGCAACTTGCTCAAGGCCAGGCGTATCAACGCGAATTCCACATTATGCCAGATTTCTCGAAAACTATTGAAACTTTTGATGGGAAAAAGGGTCCTCATGAGGATAAGCTGTGGCTTGAGCAGGTAGAAACGGCAGCATGCGTAAACAACTGGCTAGACTCAATTCTAGTACAAACAGTAAAATGCTATTTAAGAGGGGCTGCGCGGGCTTGGTATTTGGGTCGACAACGCGAATTGACGAACTGGCCATTGTTGCAAGAAGTTTTTTGTTATACTTTCCTTCGAGAAATTTACATGCCCGAAGCATTTATAAAAATGCAAAACCGAGTACAAAATCAAAGTGAGACCTTGTCTTCATATTTCCATAATAAGTTACAGCTCTGTAAAAATTTGCCACTGAACTTCACCCAGACTAAGGAACAAATAATTGCAGGTCTTACATCTCGCGATATTATGCAAAGTGCATCAGAAGCGTTTCACGAAAACCTAGACAAGCTCTTCGCGGATCTTGACAGGTTAGATCGAACGGTAAACATTTTTTACATGAATATTAGCCGGGTCGACAAGAAGGGCGTCGGAGATACCGTTAATTCTAATAAAACAATAGACTCGAAATTGAAAACTCCAGGAGTTTCAAAGGAGAAAGAAAATAAAGACGGGAAAAGAGACAAAGTCAGGTGTTACAATGGTCTAAACTTCGGCATTTTGGACGCGAATGCTCAGAACCAAAAACGGGAACCCTATTGCACAAATTGCAAACAAAAAGGACACAATACGCAAAATTGTGGAAAGCCCCGAACTTTAGAAACCGCGAACGTAAATACCGTCAATGCCGCGAGTGCCGAGGCCTCTCTTAAGTATGTAAAGACGGTTAGAAGTAATGGCAAACCCTTAAAAGCATTGATTAATGCAGGTAAAGAGCGCCATAGAGAGATTTGAGAGACCGCGAGATGTACACGCACTCCGCCGATTTTTGGGACTAACGAGCTTTTTCTGCCGTTTCTTACCAAACTTTTCTAAAATTGGTCCAAGGAACATGAAAACGCATTCCTTGAACTGAAAACCCGATTAACCTCAAATCCGATCTTAAAGGTTTACTCGCCAATGTCCGTAATTACCGAGTTTCATACGGATGCCAGATCTGCGGGTCTTGGCGCGATACTCCTTGAAGGAGATGACAAAGGAAATCTAGGGCTTGCGTACGCGATTAGCCGAAGAACATCTGAGATCGAGTCACAGTACCATTCAAGCAAACTGGAGTTTCTCGCGCTTGTATAGGCGACTGAACGACTGTGACCATTTTTTGTTCCGTTGCAATTTACCATAATAATCGACTGCCACATACTACTTTTCTTAAACGCAGCCAGAACGAAGTGGCCGCAAGTTGCACGATGGGCAAATAGCCTAACCGATTACGATTACGGAATCCGCCATCGGAAGGGAGACCAAATGAGACACGTGGACGCTCTATCTCGAGCTCCCATACCCCATGACGACGTGAATGAAGCCGAGGTAACAGAAGTGCTTGCGGTAACTACCAGTGAAGACGAGATTCTCCTATACCAAAGAACAGAACCCAAATTAGATTGAATCATTAAAATCTTTGAAAGCCGACTGACGAACGGTCAAAGGACGAACGGGGTGCAATTCGAGACTTCCGATTAGAGGGGGGACTTAAGTACCGATCAGAAAAACGAAATAACAGGGATGTTTTGCTATACATGGTACCAGCAGCCATGCGAAAGGCTCTGACTATTCGTTACCACGATCTAGCCAGTCATTTTGGCGTTGATAAGGTCTTAGCAAAGATGCGTAATTATTATTATTTCTCTAACATGCGCGGGTATGTCAAAGAACATGTAGCAAGATATCTACCATGCTTGATGAGTAAGAACCCCAGATGTCGTCAACCAGGGGAGTTACACCCTATACCTCCGGGTGCCCGACCATTTGCGACGGTCCACTTAGATCATTTGGGTCCTTTCCCAACAAGTAAACGCGGCATTCGGTAAACGCTAACGATAGTCGACAACCTAACAAAATACGTCATACTTGAAGCTACCAAAAACGCGGATACAGTGGGGACAATTAAGCGACTCAACGGGGTCATTGAACGTTTTGGTACGCCAAATCGACTCATTAATAAACTATAGTTCAACTCGAGTAGGCACCCTCAGGCAAACGGAACACAAAAATATTGGGGTAGTGTACAGTATGGGCGATATAGTGTATGTGAGTGTGAACCCAATCGCGACTGGTGAAAGCACCAAACTCCCACCTCGTTATCGCGGACCTTTTGTAATTACGCGCGAAATTCCGGGTGAAACTTACGAAATCGAACCTATTGTAAAACGTAGAAATAAAAAATATCCATTGACGTTCTATGTGTCCCAGCTAAAAATCTGGCGAGGACCCTATAGGGATGAACTAGAAAACAGTAGGACGCAATTTTATGTTCAAGAGGAACTCCACCGATTCCCAATAGAATAGAAGTTTATAATACAGTTCATAAACATCTATGACTATGTTCGCTGTATGCATCTTAAAACAGCCGTTGTACGGCAGAGTGAACGTCCACGCTTCAACTTGGAAGTGCACAACTGGATAACCAGAAGACGCTACAAGGCTTTTTTTTAAATATAAGGTAAAGTCATAAGGAATAATTTGCACCAGAAAAATTTAAAAAACGTAAGAGCTTAAAACGAAAAATTAAATATTTTTTGACATTTTTTTTCTTGAAATTTTGACTTTTTTTCTAAATTTCAAAAAAATTCAAAGTCTTACCTCCCTAACAGCATTATTTCCGCCAGTTTAAAGAAAATCGCTCTCATGGCTAACAACTCTAATATTCCTGACCTGGAGCCTATCAGGGGACTCGGCGATTTCCATTTGATTACTGTCTACTTGCTTAACTTACCCTCTCCACTCAACTTCCCCTCACGTCGCTGAGTGAGCGCGAGCTGATGTGTCCGAACCTTGCCAGCGGCCCCGGCTGTCAAGGGTCGGACAGTTTGTACTAATGAGGAATAAAATACAAAACACCAACATTTTTTAATTTTGCAATTAGCAATTTAGAAATATTATATTGGAAATGTATGTTTCTTGGCGATTCCAACGATATGTCACTTACAATTAAATGATTAAAAATAGTATAAGTGCCACATGTTATTTGCCTCCATAAGTTAAAATTAAAATTGTTTTTCAGGCTATGCATAGGTTCACCGACATTCAACTACTATAGTTATAAATTGCCCATATTATCAAAAATTTCTAACTCTCATAGGGCAATAATTCGACTGCTCCTACTTATATAGCAATCATCGCTGGCTGACGCAGATTTTAGTTTATAATTTGGCACTGGCTAGTATTGCGGAATTTTCCGTTAAAGAAATTGGTTAAGTATAGCGTTAGGGCTATCCAGTACTACAAATTTACTTTAAAAAAAAATTAAAACAGCATTCTTATTTGATTTGATATTACAATTTTTTGAACAAATTCAAGTGTGAGGAACTTAGAAAAATTTGGGAAATCTAGTGTAGAAGAATGTGGAAAGTCAGGTCATTGTCCCCTGAACACCCTCCACAATATATTGTAGGACCGGTCTAGGCGACACGTAGCATACGGGACGTTCGACAGTCTTTCGGCCTGCCTCACCCAAAGTTGTATTGTCTTGGAAACTATCAGACAAAATAAAGAATACCTTCACTGTTAAAAAGGTAACAAAGTGAACTCATTTCCCCACCCTGTTACAAATCGGCGATACTGCCAGTATAGTAGCAAATGATCCTTTGAAAAATTAGCCACGGCAATACAGGGAATCAAAAGGCGCTATCTTTGATTCGAAACTCGAATACAATCTTGAGAACTACGGTTCTCCCAGGAAGGACTCCGGACTTCTCTACGCAAAGTTCGTAAAACAAGGAACCTGCAAAGTATTGGGTAAAATCAAGAGTTAAATTAAGTACGCCTTATTCTGCGTAAGCTCGATTGCCAGAAAGTTCCGTAATAAGAATCTTGGGTACGCAACAAACCGTGGTAAAATCATAGAGCCTGTGAAACAGCACAGTAAGACTCAAAAGAAGACGAGGAAAGAAAAACAGCATAGCAGCAATCACGCAGCCAAGTCGGAGATACGTCACCGAACACATCCGAGCAGACTAGGACTACGAAGACAGCTACCACCTCCCGTTTGCAGCCGTCGCCGAAGGAAAACAAAAAGGCTAGCAGTTATAAATTAGATAGAGTTTCAGTCTTCATTTCGGTCGTCAAACAAGTAATTTCAAGTACGCAAAGTTAAGGTGAAGTGGAAGTGAAGTTAAAGTAAAGCAAAGATAAGAAGAAATAGTACATTATGCAACAAGGGGCAAAAGTAGAAGATTTTACCCACGGGTGAGTTTACTGCCCGAACGAGAATATTGTTGCAGAGGGTGCGTTTACTGCCCTCGCTTCGCTCGGGCAGTAAGCACCCAAGGGAAAAATATTATCGTAAGGGCAGTATAATCACCCAAGGGAAAAATATACTTTTGCCTGGTGTTGCATATAGTATTTTATTCCACTCTCGACTGAAAGTCCACTTTTTGGTGCTGAAAAGCGGGGTCGAAACAACTTCGCATTCTAAGGAGATTTTTAGAAAATTAAAAATTTTTTCAAAATTTTGAGTTTTTGAATTTTTTCAAAATTTTGAATTTTTTGAAATTTTTGAACATTTAAAATTTTTTGAGATTTTTGAACATTTTGAATTTTTTGAAATTTGTTGGAAAAAAATTACTTTTTCCCCACTAAATTTTACTTTCGCCCCGCTAAATTGTACTTTTGCCCCGCTAAATTTTACTTTTGCCCCGCTAATTTTACTTTTGCCTCGCTGATTTTACTTTTGCCTCGCTAATTTTACTTTTGCCCCGCTAATTTTACTTTTGCCCCGCAAAATTATTTTTCGGGAAAAATATGTTACTTTCGCCCCGCTTATCAGGTTCAAAAGGTGGGTTTTTCGGTCGGGTGTGGAATAAAGAAAGTTTATATAGGGAACCATTGGTATACTACGCGTGCTCGCTAGCTCTGTCACCGTTAATAAAAAGAAACATAAATCCGAATTAACTTTGTATCTACTCCATGAAGACGGATTGTACAAGTGAGGAATATAAAAAATTTAACAACATGAAAATTGTAACGCCGTCGCGACACCATTTACACTTGACACTCGCAATTAGAAAAAATCATACACGCCTGCGTTTTACGCATATAGGGAAAACTTATTCACAAATCAAGATCCACAATCTGAGACCCATAGTTCAAACAACACTCTTCCGAATACCCATACTCACAAATTGGACAACATGAGCTTGCTCACTTCAGACGATAAACTCGACCTAATTCTGTCTAGGATGCCAGTCTTGGAGGATGTAGTATCAAAACTTACTGTCGAAAACGGCAGCCGGGTTAACGAAATTTTCCGATTAGCACAAAGATTGGACATACCGGCGAAAGTAGAAACAGACAGGGATGGAGGTATTATCACTTCCGATAATGATGAGGAACACGAAATAGAATCCGCTAATAATCGGAAAATAAACACTAACGTGAAAATAAACGATGAGAATGAGAAGAACAACGCACACGAAGAAAGTAACGCGGAAGGAAACGAGAATGAGAACAGCGCGGAGGGATCACACGAACGACAAGAAAATCGACCCCTCGTGCCAATATGATCGCCTAGTGCCATCCCTACCAATGTTATTGAAAGTAACATGGACGAAGCACGTGAAACTGTGAGACTGCCGAGAGCTCAACACCAGTGGCTCTAAGACAGTCCCCTTCTGGTGCTATTCCCGCTGACGAAATAATATGAACCATAAAGACTCTAACCGGGCAGGATGATATGGGGGTAGAAGACTTTGTACGATCAGTGAAAAGGGCACGAGACAGGTTCTCTCAACCAGACTTGCTGTTAGACTTCGTTTTAGCAGAATATATCACACAAAATGCAGGAAGGGCAATTAGGTACTTGAAAAATACTAATTTTAACACTCTTTTTGATGCCCCGAGAACAAATTTTAATATGGCAGGTTTTGTTTCTGCTCTTAGATATAAATTAGAAACATGCAGACAAGGTCCTACAGAAACAATACAAAGTTTCAACGGGCGTTTTAGACCGGTTGTAAACGAAGTAAAATATGTAGTGCAATCAGAACACACAAATATCATGGAGAGAAAGATTGCTATCCAGATAAAAAAAAAGAATCCCTCAAAAGATATATGCTTAACTTGAGAAGAGAAATCGGACTGCAAGTTAAAGGCCAAAAACCAAAGAGCATATGCGAGCCCCAGAATCAGGCTGCAGAGATGGAGATTTGGTTAAAAGAATCTCAACCAGTACGCCCACCAATACAGCCGCCTATGCGGAATTCAAAAATTCCGCTTCAACAAAGAATGCAGTTAAATTGCCACAAGTACGGCAGTCTCGGACATTTAGCAGCACAGTGCTATGCTAAAACACAGAATTTTCAGCCAGGATAGTTCCAAAATCGACCCACACAGAACCCCTTGAGTAAGATCTAGGAAACCTAGAACCAAGAGGACGGCCAGAATTATTTAGAATTTTAAGAAATGAGTCCCGAAGAAATAAAGGAACAACTAGACTACGAGGAGAATGCAGAATTTCAAATATCAGCGGCAGATTATTATCCATGAGGGGTAAACACTCGAATGGATTGATTTACAGCTTACTGGTCGATTCTGGTGCAGCGATCGACCTTATTAAAGAAAACAATGTGCCAAAAGAAGTCCACGTATTCCCCATGAAAAAAGATCTCGTCGTGCGAAAGGACCGACACTACTCACATTATGCCACTTACATTAATTAATTTGAAAAATAAATTTTTTTACATAGTAGATGATGATTTTCCTTTGCCAGAAGCCGGAATCATAGGGTTATCCTTTCTTAACCAATTATCAAGATATTCGATCACGCCACAATATCTAATCCTAGAAAACAAAAAGTTACCTCTATATGATCATGGACGTTTCATGAGAGGCAACACAGCTCAAATAAACAGAATAAGCATTGATGAACCTGACCAAGAAGTATTCGTTGAGGATAACCCCAACATACCGGACGGGATTTACTCGATCAAAGATAGTCAACTAATAGTCCCATATTACAACTATGACAGGAACCCCACACGGATCCAAGTACCGAAATACGACCCTATCCAAAATATAACGGAAGTACATAGGGCAACTGTTACTCAGAAGGAAGCCACTATTGGACATCGATTGACAGATTTACGAGATAAAACTAGGCTGCAACATATAGAAGAGGAGTTCCACGAAAATGTATGGAAAGGCATAGCGTCTTACAATGACATCTTCTATCTGGAAGAAGATCCACTGCCCTGCAACGACCTAGTGGAACACGAGATTGTCTTTTAATCAGGAAAAATAGTCAAATCATATAGGCCACCGGAGTGTCATAAAGAAGAAATATCAACACAAATGGGACATTTGATGAAAAAGGAAGTGATAAGACATTCCAAGTCACCTTATAACTCCCCCATTTGGGTGGTACCAACAAAAACAGACGCTTCAAGAATGAAAAAATGGTGAATTGTCATAGACTTTAGAAAGATCAACGATGACACAGAACAATATTCATATCCCCTACCAGTGATAGATGATATCCTAGATCAGCACTTCGAGTTCAACAGGATGCGTTTTGGATTAAAGAGTGCCCCAGCCACATTTGAACAAATGATGGACGGAGCATTAAGAGGACTAGCAGGAAAAATATGTTTTGCCTATCTGGACGACATAGTTATATTCGGATCTACCTTGGAGAAACATAACAATAACCTCTTTACAGTTTTCGAAAGACTGAGGTAGGCAGGTCTAAAGCTTCAGCCCGATAAGTGTGAATATCTACGCCCTGAACTTGAATACCTCGGACACGTTATCACCAAAAATGGAGTAAAATCTAATCCAGCAAATTTAGAAGCAGTACATTATTTCAAACAGCCTAGATATAAAAGAAATACAATCATTCTTAGGACGAGGTGGCTATTATCGGAAATTCATAAGGAATTTATCATGCATAACGAAACCTTTGACAGAGCTAACGAAAAAAGATAGAGTATTTAACTGGTCACTCGAATGTCAAGAAGTTCGAATGCTGAGACGCTTATGCTGTTACATTTCAAGAACATTAAATGGAGCAGAACAGGATTACAGAAAATCCGAAAAGGAACTTCTAGCCATCGTTTGGGCAGTTAAACGACTCAGGCAGTATCTGCTAGGA
>CAKNWT010276665.1:0-16498 GCA_932066315.1 Andricus coriarius | reverse complement strand
GCGGCCATACCACGCTGGAAGCACCAGTTCCCGTTAGATCACTGAAGTTAAGCAGTGTTGGGCGCGGTTAGTACTTGGATGGGTGACCGTCTGATACTACTGCGTTGCTGTTGGCGGGTGTGGTGAGCCCACACTTGTAGTTATTTACTACAAGAAACTATCCACCTAAAAAACACTACCCGAATCGGGTAGAGTGTCACGCTTACCCCTAGAGGCTCGCCGAAAGGGAAATAGCTTAGTGATATACATACATACAATTTAAATAACGTCTTAAAAGTGATACTAATGCTATATAATTAAATACAATCAAAAACCCGATAAACTGAATAGGTACGTTTCCTGATTGAATTTCAAAGTGAGGATCTAATTATTTTATTAAATAGATACCTAATGAATAGTTATATTTCAAACATTTTTAGTGTCTGTTTGAAGTTTCAATTCTCAAGTCAGTTAGCTACTTTATTCATGTAAATTATATTGGGGAATTATTGTTTTCTAACATAGGTGTAATGATTACTTTGAATTAATTTTCCCTTCTTATAATGTTGTATTCAACAAAAAAAGAAAATCATATCACTAAACAGGATGTGTTTTGTCACCCTGAAGTCAGCCATTCATTTGTGTGTACGATGCGTATAAATCAAAGTGAAGTTGTGAAAAGTGCCTGCTTTAAAAAAAAGTGAGCTTTGAAACAACATTAATTTAAAGGCAGAACACATTCCATGGTTAGTCGAAACTAAAAATAATTTTGCCTTCGGCAATTTGCTAACTGCTAGAACCCCAATTTAGATTTATGTTCCTTCAAATGTAGCATTTATTATATTTAGTTTAAAGCCCTTATTCTCTATATTATAAAGTTGATGTCAAAATAAGTTAAAGTTTCTGAATGCGTCATTTTTTTTAAGGTTTTGAAGAAAATGGAGGGTTTCAAAATGTATAGAACTCTCTCGTTAAATTTTCAGTATTAAATATGTATTTGAATTAAGAAAAACTAAAATCTTCTTTTCTTAAATTTTGTTAACTTGTCATACTTAATGTGTTACTTAGTTTTATGCTTGAATTGCCAACTCATAATCGATTAACGAGGTATGATTTTGACTTTAACGAATTATGAAATATTGCCACGAAATTTGCATGGTTTCAAACTCGAGTTAATAATTTCATTTTCAAGGCGCGTGGAGATCAATATCAATATATCGTATTGTAAGATTAAAAATCTATACATGTAAATTATTTTCTTTTATATCAATGATCATAATTAAATTAAATCTTTAAAGCATAGAAAATTATAACTGAAGTGTGTAGATTGTGGATGATTCTTAATGAGACTCTAACGAAAATCGAGAAGCCATCATCTTTAGATATTTAGCGACCAGTACTGACATAAGTGCTTTTGCTTTTGTATCCACACTGACGCACATTCTGCCACTTCGTATGTCACTCCTCTTTTCAGTAAAGGGAACTGGGCGAAGTACTTATAGTTTTCTGACAGTGATTGATAAAGAGGACAATGTATTACTCTACGCCATTCTAATGAAAGGCATCTGCTTAAAATTATATAAGATCATAAATAGGAAATATACGCCTGCTATTTTCAGGAGCAATGTTTAAACACAACATTTTAAGAAAATTGCTTATTGGTTTGTAAAGTTTTCATCATGTTCTTCACAGTACATTGACGATATTACACTTTCCGTCTTCTTATCTGATATTAAACAAATATCTATTTTCTTAAATTTATGCGAACTTTTCTTTCACTAATAGTGTGTTGTACAATTTTGAAATTCTTATTCGCA
Source organism: Andricus coriarius (assembly GCA_932066315.1). Lineage (NCBI taxonomy): Eukaryota > Metazoa > Arthropoda > Insecta > Hymenoptera > Cynipidae > Andricus > Andricus coriarius. The sequence continues at coordinate 14,702 of CAKNWT010276665.1, read as the reverse complement.
AACATGTAGATGCAAATAATATTATGTCTAAGTTTAGAACTCCTCTATTAATTAACTTTAGGAAAGATTCAGAATTTGTCCTGCTGGAAAATTGTTACGATCCCAAATGCTGTTTGTCTGCAATATTGTGCTTGAAGAATATTATATTTAAAATTATTTAAGTCTCAAAATATTTTCATATTTCTATCTACTACATTGTCAAATGACAAAATAAAAGTATTTATTAAAAAATGCTTAGACTTTTATGCTGCATTAGAAAAGCAGAAATGATTTTTAACTTAATAAAATTAAAAATTAGAAAAAATTGCATAAAAGTGCAAGCGATTCGCTACCGCAAATCTTCATAACATAAAACAAATATGAAACACATTTCGGTCAATTTTTGTATTGTTTATATACTCTTTAAAGTCTGCTCTACTTTTAGAACTATTATTTTTACTTATATGTTCCTGTAATGTTCCAAAATAATTTAATAAGACTACCAAAGTAAGGTTATCATTATTATTGTTTTGTTTGATTATAAAATTTACAGTTATGAAGATTTTATGCTTATCTAATACGAAATTGTATGCGATTATTCAATTAAAAATATTAAAAATGTTACGTTCTTTAATTCAACCTCTTTGAAGTATTTAATATTTAATTTATAATATTTCATTGTAAAATTCTTAAATGTTTAATTCTTCAAGACTACATCTTTGACGCCTCAAATACTTCAATTTTCAACAATTCCATCTTGAAAATTGGATTAGTTTGAACAATCTAAAACACTTTGTATTAACATTAGTTCAATTTTCAAGACGTGCTAACTGAAATTTCGTTTATTTACATTTTTCAAACTAAAAATAAATAAGAGTTGAAATTATTCGCTTAATTCTTTGATATTTTGAAAGGATTTCAGTCTAAAACTCCATTCTTGAAGGCCCGATGTTGATTGTTGTCTCTTTATGGTATTCAATTTAAAAATATAAAGGCATTTAATATTGATGGAATTTCACTATCTTTAACAAAATTTAAATTATTATTTAGCTTGAACCACATACATAAAGTATTATACTTATGCATCTTAAAATTTTTAATTGAAATCAAAAGTTTTCAGATTAGAATAATGTTAAAATAAAAAATTTTGCATTTTGAAATGAATAATTTGAATTTGTTAAATTTAAACAAATTATACAATTTTAAAATAGTTACGTTGTAAACGTCCTATTCTAAACTCTCAATTGATTGTTATAATAGTGAAATCCTTATAGCCTTAAGTACTTCAAATTTTAAACCACAATATGTTTGAAGAAGAAAATCTAGTGTATAAGTGCAAGCTTGTTTTCCGATTTTAGAAAATAGGTATCTAATTATAGGTGTTAAACTCATCAGCCTAAATAAAAAATTGCAATAATTCCTACACATAAAGGAGTTGAAGATTTATAACAAATTAGGTGTTTAGTTTTCTTTGTAATATATATTTAATCTAACTTGCAAATGACTATGAGTGACATTCGATTTTATTTAATTATAAAGTAAACTCTCGAGTTCATTGTCAATCTGTTGTTGGTCGATCTAAGCTGACATAAGCGTCGCTTCTTTTATCGATGAAAACTTGTGTCTATTTTCCACGTGGACCCCTTGATCGCTTTTTTCTTGCTTCCACTATTGTTCCTGTAAAACTCTAACTCTTGGGGCTTTTCCTGTAATCTTGAAATGTTGGATTCTTTTGTAACTATGGGCAATATTAAAGAAAAACAAGAAATTGTAAATGTATTTGTATAATTGTAAATTCTTTAGTAAAAAATTAACCATTAATTAACAATAAAGGTTCTCTTTTTAATTACTATTATCTTTTTATTATATGAATTTATATTGCTATAAGAGTTTAGATCAATGTTTCTCACATGAAACAATTTTTCTCAAAGTAAGATTTCAGATTCAAGTAAAGTAAATTTACTTGATTTTATCATTGTAATCATAGCAAAGTTTCGGAATTCTGTCTTCTTTAATCGGGATTCGATGTCACCAACGAAGAATAGATTTCTTTTTCCAATGACCGATTCAATTGCTTCGGAACGTTTCGCAACGATTTTCAACGACCGTCTTGGGAACCACGGAAGCCTTGATCATTGAATCCACGCAAGGAGAAAATCCCTTTTCGAAGAATTCTTTTGTCTATCCAACAAATTTTCGTATTACTCCCACAGTTTCCTCTATTCAATTTTAGGAATCGACTCTTAAAGTCTAGACCTGAGTAATAGTTGTACAAAATGCCTGAAAAAGATTTTTCAAAGTTCGGGACAAAGTAGTTGTTGATGAGAATAGATTTTCTAGTTATTTAATATTCTATCATTTGCTTACTTTAAATAACTCAGTTTAATAAGAGCATTGCTACTATTCCAAAACAATGAAAAGGAGGCTTGGGCAATATTGTGAATAATCTTTTTAAAAAGCAATGAAAAGAAATATGAGGCAAACTCATGCATACACACTGTGTATATTATAAATTTTGAATTATTTCAATCATTATATTATAGAAATCGCACAAGTTTAGCCCGAGATTTTCAGTCTGGCAGTAAAGTTGCGTATTTGAAATAAATTTAAAATGCCAGATATTGTCTTATTGAACGTTTTATAATATGATCTCTAATAAGAGCCTCTTAAAAAAGAAATATCTCAATATTTTGTATTCTGATTTTGTTATGGATCAATAAACGTTAAATTCCTAACACTTTCCTGGTCTACGCTAATTTTGAATAATTATTTTAGCCTAATCCTATGGAAATTTTAGTCCAAACTCCTTTAGTAAAATATGTAATTTTTTAAATCAAAATGCTTGGCGCCAGCATGGTAAAATACTGGTCGTAAAAACACAAGAAGGGATAAGAAAAAGGAGGAAACGAGGTTTTGAGAAGAATGTTTAAGATTCGCTGATGAATCTGTAGTATGTGTGAGATGGAATCCAAGCGAATGGTAATCCTTTATCCGAGCAAGCAAAATTTTAACCAGAGAAAGGTTTACGATTGCATTTTGCTCATGAATATCAATTTGAATAAAACAAGTCTAGGAATGACTTTTTCCTCTCCCAAACCAAAATAATTTTGTTTAAGTTAGAAATACAAAAGGAGTTGCAGTAAAATATTAAAACATTCTAATATAAACAAAAGATTATACAGTTATATCCAGGCCTTGAATAATATTTTTCATCCGAGGATATTTTCTTAACGATTTACAATTATTTTTTCAATTACCGCTCTGCACCAACAGCTATTTTACAATTTTGTTCTCGACCTATAATATAATCTCCCACTTATTATAACGTCGCTGATGTTGTTTGAAAAGATATTAAATTATTTTTCAATTTTATCAATGGAAGTAAAGTAAGTCATAATTCAAAAATATATAGTATCTCAATTTGTGTACTGTTTATGAATTTCCACGCCAAGCCATGTAAATTCTTAAGTATATATCTCGATTTAAAATCCGTCGCATGACGAAATGGACTCTTGTATTTTTGAATTCTCGCTCGAGGGCAGGAAGGAAATATATTTGAGCATTCTTTCGAATTTACATTTGATATTTTTAAATTCTTTGCTCAAAGGGAATTGAATCGTGGGATGCAAGAGCGAATATCTGCGGTATTCACGGGCTATCATCGAGAATCCTAAGCATCCGGATTGCTACGTAAAATTATTGCATTTCATTTATAACCGAAAAGATGTTGTCGACGTCAGCAGTTGTGCCAAAATATGAGGAAATGAAATTGTCAAATATTAAATAATTACATTTAACATATATATATATATATATATACATATATATGTGTGTGTGTGTTTTTCTATACCTTACAATATTTATAGAAAGACAATTATGACGCTAAATTTTTTTAGGAATACACTATAATTATTCAAAGTATCCTATTCTCAAATAAAAAAGTAATAATAATTTGCAATAGGCCGTGGCTACAGGTACCGAAATTTTGGGAAGAATAGCCAGATTTTTTCGGTACAAGTAGACACTGCCTAAATGAGAAGTTTGATTCACAAGAAAACCGTAAGCTTTTTTTTTAATAATGTAATTCTTAAGAATGTTGCAGACAGTTGATATAATTGCATAAAAGTTCTGACAATGGTTGTAATTGTGCATGTAGTTTGCAGTATTTTTTATCAAATTTTCTTATAAAAATTTGTTTTCTAGTTCTTTACTTATTTTGTTAATTGCGATTCAATATCAGTATTAGTTACAAAGTGAAGAGAGTTTTTAAACAAATTCAGCACCTAAGTTGGACGACGGCTCCCATCCAAGTACAACTTGTTAAGGGGTGCTTAACTTCGGTGATCGAACGAGAAGCCTTAAACAATTTCATATGTCCCCACCGACACAATTATTTATTTTATTAAATAACATGTTGAGAACTTTTTAGTTTCCAAAATTACAAATTAAAAATATTACATTTATTTCATAAAAAAGTAATTGCACATAGTTTCAGTTACTACACAAAGTAACTTCAGTTTCTTGAGACATTTCAGCTCAATTTTTTTTCTGAATAAAAGTTGATGAAAATCAGTTTTATTTAAAAATGTGAAATATTATTCTGGAGTATTTCGTAGTGATAAAGACAAAAAAAGAGGGTCATTATAAATTCAACTAAATAGTTTTAATTTGAGAAATTCGTAGGACGAATAACAAATATCTTGCGCACAGAAAAAAGCTGAGCTCATTTTGATACGTATATTGACCCTTAATTATTGAAATGCAGCATTTTTTAATCAAACAGGACGCAAACTGAGATGTTCAGTAAAATAAAATTACACGGGGTTGCCCTGATAACGGCTGAAAAAAGGACAGTAAGACTAACCTTTTTCTCTGCGTCGAAAAAGCTAGGTGACTAGACACTTCGTAAAATTTAACACTTTTCCACATTTAATATTTATTGTTCAGTATCGAATTTTAAATTCCTGAAAACTAAAAACTTCGAAATTGGAAGAACTTCTTCTCAATTAAAAAATATCTACATTGGAGTCTTCTCCACAATTTTCGGAAAGCAAATAGCGCTCAGTTGATTCAGCTGGAAGAACTTGGATATAAATATTTTATGAGCAGTTTAAAATAGTACTATTTTATGGGTGTTCAGTTTCAAGTTGTTTTAATTGCTTGTAATATATTTAAATCTTGTAATCCTGCTGACTTTATCAAACTATTTATAATTTTTATTTAATCAACAATTATTTTTGAAAATGTTTGCTCTAATTGTCTCGAAAAAAGAATCTTGGAAAAGCCCTTGAAGTATAGAAACCATTTACGTTTTCGCAAAGCAATATCAATGTCTTTTAGAAAGCACTGAACATGAAAGGCAGCAGAAACATCAGCCTATTAAAGCTGTTATCTTATGGTGACGGCGCGTTATTCCTCGTTTTCGTCACTTCGACGGCTACAAGCTGTCCTACTGACAGTGAATGGCAATATATCCTCGTCATTACTACCTTCGTCATCCATGTAAATTTCCTTTAACTTATGTTCAAAGACCTCAACTAGTGCAAAAAATTAATATCGTTCGTATCAAATAAATTCTGGGCTATAAATGAAAGTTTTTTCACTTTAATTGCAATTTGATTGTTCAATGAAATATTGATTCATTATAACATACAATACAAAATTATGCATACAGTCATTTTTCGTTAAAATGAAGAAAAATATGTAAAGTAATATATTGACCTATTTTCAATCTAGAAAGGTACATTTTTTCACGGATCTGAAACATAGACCAAAAAATATTCTATGATTCTCACCCTATTGGAAAAACTAGAAAGATATAGAATTCTTGGAATAAAAATGTATATACAGGTGTCTAGATGGGGCTAGACAAAATATTGTTTTACATATATTCTCATAACGACCCAAATCTCCATTCCAATCGGATTTTATCCCATTTTTTATATCTCTTCCTCTTTTCAACAATTCTTTCTTTTTCATTCCGTCTTAATAATGTATAATGCTATACTTTCCAAACAACATTCTATCAATTTACAGCAAATTTTATTACTGTTTTTCCTCGCCGGTCCATTCCCAATTGACAATTTTTAATCGCGCTTAACTTTTGAACAATTAAATCCTTTATCGTTCTGCTTCATTAATTCTGTATCCTATTCAGTTTAATCTAAGATCTATAATATTTTATTTGATTTTTGACATGCTATCCTATTCCTCTTTCCAAGAAATCTATATGGCGCGTGTAACGTTGAGTAACACGCTTCTCCACCCCCCGTCTCTTTTTTTTTTAAACTGGAGAATATTATATATGGTGCCGCTAGGCCCCTCTATTTCCCCATAAGAATAACATGATTAAAACCTCCATATATTCACAAAAATGACACTGGAAGACGTAATTTTCAATAAAACGAGTGCACATTACAGGCACCTCTTAAATTCACTCTGCCAAGTGTGACATATGCATTGATTTGTTATCCCCCCCCCCCCCACTTTTCGGAGGACCCAAAAACCGCCCTCTGAACGAGGAACAAGTGTTTTGCGGTAAATTGATCAAAAATATTACTTTTGTGTCGTTTTTTTAACAGATTATTTTTAGTAGTTAAATATAAACGTTTTAATGTATTTTTTTATTTACTATCGATTGTTTAAACAACTTTTACTGTTTGTGATTAATTGAGAGCCTGTCCCTGACGCTATTGTTCCGCGCCGTCACTTTTCTTATTCTCTGTCGCTCGAGATCTTGCAAGCGCGGGCGAGCAGTGGTAGTGTTGTTGTTGTTGTTGTGGCTCGCTCGGCTTGACTAGGCGGTATCCAGCTTTCTCTTTTCTCTTCTGTTCCGACATTTGTGCCGGCCACTTGTGGCCTCTTTCTGAGACTAAGTTTTGCGCGCTACATTACTAAAATAGATATGGATTATCGGTTCGAGTTCTGACAGTGTATTCTAAAGCCTTAATGCTTATTCTAACGTAAAGTATTCTCAACTTAATTAAGTGATTCTTAAACCGTTTTCCGTGTTTGTGCCTCTTTCGGATTATCGTGAAGTGAAGCGATAAGTGACCCATTAACAGTGGTCAGTGTTTTTCCCCTCGGAATTATAGTGAAGTGATTTTCCCGACTCGATCGTCTTCTGGCGTTGTGGAAAGTGTCGAGTCGAACGATATAAACCTCCAGTAACATCGGGATCGACCTGTTCGGGAAGGATCATGGTCGTAGCTTTCGGAGCCTCCATCTGGGCTAAGTTTACAAAACTTACAAAATATTTTTTTGTGTGATATGTGTGAGTTAACTCGCGGATTGGAATTTGGATCATAGTTGGATTGGATCACGTTAAATTTTAATTTGAGTAAATTAGAAGAATCTCGACTAGCCCTTTAAAATGTCAATTGTTTTTCACCTTTGTAATTTTAGCATCTTTATTTCATTAACTTTAAAATGCGAATACGTATCCCCCTTGCTGGCCCACGTCAGCCATAAGTAATATGCTAACAGTCGACTTCATTTGGTTTTAATTGTTTAAACAACCTTCTATTGTTCAAATATAACTTATGAATGAAATAAGGCAGAAAAATTGAGCTTTGTTTTAAATTTGTCGACAAACTCGACATAATTCTGATATATCTGGTATTTTTACCACTTATACGTAATTTTTTTTATCAACTTCCATTTTTTTCAACAAAACATAAAAAATGTATACCTTTTCTGAGTAACATGAACTAATTGATTTATATCAAAGATCAACACAATCAATTGACTTTATTTTTTATTGTTCAAATAATTTTTTTATTGTTGAAATTTAAGTTTTGACTAGAATAATGTAGAAACGTGCATTTTTTGCAAAATTTTCAGCAAGTTTCATTAGCTTTTGTTAGTTTGACACTTTTAATAACTTACTCATTATTTTTAAAATAATTTTTGTGTGTATAAATATTTTGGTGTGCAAAATATCAAAAATATATACCTTCTCTGATACTTGAATTATTTAACTCAAACCGAAGCTCAATATGAAAGATTAACTGATAAGATCATATTATTCAGAAAAACAGACAAAGTTGTGCTGTTTTGTCGAAAAAATCGTTAACACAAATAAAAATGGTTTAATAAATAATGGTTACGTAATGTAAATATTGGTGCAATCGTAGAATAGGGGCGTCCCCTCTGTTTTACCAGGAAAAATTTTTTTTCCGGCAAAAAAACTATTAGATTTTTTAATTGAAGGACAAATGAAACGATTTGACGAGGAAAAAGTTTAAAATTATTGTTACTTTTGCTATTACGATGTCTCAAATATGGGTCTGTCATGATGTCGGAATGATCATATTTAACTCACTGTTTAGGTGCTTTTAAACATCCGTACGGCCAGAAACACTCTAAATAATTAATTAAAACCCCTTTGACTAATCAAAAAAATAATGTTGGTAAAATTCCTACTACTGTTAATAATCTCGATCATAATATGATCATTCCGATATCGTGACAGATCCAGATTTGAGACATCGTAGTAAAAAAAGTAATAATAATTTTAAACTCTTGCCTTGTCAAATCGCTTTATTTATCGTTCAATTAAAGATTCGAATAGTTTGTTGCCGAAAAAAAAATTCCAGCCAAAATAGGGGTGACGCCCCTATTCTGCAATCTGACCTAAATATTTATATTTACAATGTAATTGTCTTTCAATAAAGTATGCTATTGGGTTCTATGACTTTTACCCGAGTTTACCTTAAACCTTTGAAAAATTGCTATCCAATTCAGGTTTTCTCCTCTTTCGACCTATTCCTCTCCCGGAGGTTCCTATTTTCACTTCTATTGTATTGTATTATTACATTCTCATTCTTTTGAGGAGGTATTGGTTTTATGTAAAATTTGACTTAGTCGATTTTCACCAAATCTCCACGTTTTGAGACCCCCTGAGTCAGAAAATGCTATTTTTACGAAGGTGTCTGTCTGCCCGTCTGTCTGTAGGCACGATGACTTTCGAAAGACTGATCAGATTGGATTGAGCTTTGGCAAACGTTTTTAAGGTATAAAAAGAAAGGAAAAGTTCGTTAACATGTCATTTATGACCAGTGATTCTGGTTTTATCCGTCGTAAAATGTTTTTATAAAAACAAAGAATTTCATTTTTCACTAAAACTTAAGGAGATATGAAAAAATGTTTACAAGCAAAATTGTTCATATTTCGGCTAAACTATGCAAGATACATCAAAAATAAACAGACGAAAATTTTTCACAATAAAATGTTTAATAACTATTTTTTGCCTAAATCACGTCTGAAAATTTGCTTCCGACCTTTTTTTTCCACGAGACACTTGATAAAAATGTGTTCGTTAAAGCCGAAGAAGCTTTAACGAAAGAGAATTCACAGTCACTAAATTTCAGTTGTCGATGGTTTGACTTTTAATTTTGAAAGTGCTATGCAAAAATGTGGGGGAAGTACAATAACCGAGCACGCAGAGCGAGGTGAATAAACATATGTGACTGTCCGCGAAGAAAGGGACCTAATGCGGAAAAAATCGATTTTTAGTTTTTCACACCAATCGATAGCTCTTTATTTGATCTTTCATAATAAAAAATATTATTCCTATATCTGAAAAATTCGAATTGATATTAATCTGCAAAGTGAAGCCCTCTTATGCAGTTCCTGCATTGGAACGCCTCTTCAATCGCTCCTCCGGTAAAATGGAGCTACCGCGCATTAGGTCCTATTCTTTGCGGACGGTCACATATTATCGAGCGCGAAGCGTGAGATACCACGGGCGCGCGCCCAGCGTGCGGAGAGGATGTGCCCACCCTGCGGGCAGATTTTTTGTTTAAATCGTCTTGCACCATTTTCTGTTCCTCTGCACAACAATTTTATTATTTTTTAGGCCGTGTCTATGGGTACCGAAATTTCGGTACGAATAGCTGCCCACTACAACTGTGGCTATTTGTACCGAAATTCCGGTACGAATAGCTCCGTGATGTCACTTTGGCTATTTGTACCGAAATTTCGGTACAAATAGCTACCAGATACTACTTTGGCTATTTGTACCGAAATTTCGGGGATACCTCCGATTAACTTGAAACTCCGTATATCAATGTATTTTGACACGCTGATTATGAAAATGATAGCGAAAATCATAACAAATTTTATTTTCAAGGTCGAAATGGCAAAAAAATGTAAACATGTCATCCCAGTGGGCACCAAATTCGGTGACGTCTTTAGGACATCGGTACGACATATTTACGACAACTTTACGACATCCTATGTCCATGTCGTTAAGGTGTCTTTACGATATCGTAAAGACGTCGTACGACTTGACGATGTCTTTACGATATCGTAAAGACACCTTAACGACGTGGACATAGGATGTCGTAAAGCAGTCGTAAAGATGTCGTAACGATGTCGTCAAATTTGGTGCCCACTGGGAAGTTATTTCCATTTATTTCAGTAAATAATAAACATTTACGAAAAATCTTACTATAAAAGTTGTAGATTCTTTGGGCAAGATTACGATATCCGTGGCGAAAAAGTTTTAACGCTGATTCCTATAGTATTTTTGGCGAGAAACACGAATCTGAAATTTTTAAATCGATATCTCGAATAGTTTTCGAGATATCGATTTTTCATTGTAAGATTATTGACTTTTGTTTTTGAATAAAATAATTTATAAATATCGATTTCGATGGGATTTTCTGCGAGAAACACGGATCTGAAATTTCTAAATCGATATCTCGAATAGTTTTCGAGATATATCGATTTCAAAAAAAATCAAATATATATAATTTCTTAAAGTTCATTCCGACATGGGATTTTTCAACCCATTTCCTTCCTCTGTTGCGTACACGCAACGTTACTATTTAACAAATTCGTATGTTTTTCATACGGATTTAACTGTTTCGTTAAAAATATATGTGTTTCATAGAAAATTCATCTTTTTGCTTAAAAATTGAACAATATAGATCCTTTTTTTGTGGGAAAATGGAGGGAAAATCGGGAAATGGAGAGATAACAGAGGAAGGAAATGGGTTAAGGCCTTCCCGCCCCGACGAAGCGTTGGAAAAGAATTAGGGGTGTGACCTTTAATTATTTCTTTGACCAGTCACAGGGGCACCTTCCCGCCCCCCAAGAGGCGTTGGAAAAGGGGTAGGGGTGTGAGCTTTCATTATTTCTGTGACCAGTCACAGGGGTGCCTTCCTGCCCCCACTAGAAATTGTAAAGGGTTAGGTGTGAGACGTGTATTATTCGATTATTCAATTTAACAGAAAAAAATAGATATCTCGAAAGCTATTACTGATATCGATTTAAAATTTTCACTTTCGTGTTTCTCGAAAAAAAATATACCATCGAAATTTATATTTAGAAATTATTTCAATTGAAAATAACATTAAATAATTTTACTATAAAAAATCGATATATCTCGAAAAGTATTCGAGATATCGATTTAAAAATTTCAGATCCACGTTTCTCGCAAAAAATCCAATTGAAATCGGTATTCAGAAATGATTGTAGTCAAAAACAAAAGTCAATAATTTTAACATAAAAAAATCGAAATTTCGAAAACTATTCGAGGTATCGATTTAAAAATTTCAGATTCGTGTTTCTCGCCAAAGATACTATAGGAATCCACATTAAAACTTTGTCGCCACAGATATCGTAATCTCTCCATCCTTGGAAAATACATATTCTATGTCGAATCTATTTTTACTCTACGTTTGATAGTTTTCGAGAAAAAGAACGATAAAAAAAAATCACAGAAATACAGCGCAATGTGTAGCCGTGTGATGCAACTTATATAAAAAATTCCTGAAAGGTGAATTCGTGCGCGTAGAATGGACAGGAGAAGCGAAACTTTCAAAAGCGGAGCTGTTGGAAAGGGGTATGGATGTCATGTAAAATATTGGTTTTTTAGAAAAACTGTATATAACACAAAAGGTGTATTTCCGAAAAATCTACAACTTCTATTTCAAGCCTTTTTGTAATTTTTTATTATTTACTGAAATAAAGCGGAAAAGCATGACATTGTTATAGCTTTTTGGGGTTTCACCTTGAAAATAAAATGTGCGCCTATTTTGTCCATTATTTTCGTAATCAGCACCTCAAAATACATAGGTATACAGAGTTACAAATTAATCGGAGGTATTCGCTTTTCGGAAGTTTACTCCCGAAATTTCGGTACAAATAGCCAAAGAAGTATCTGGGAGCTATTCGTACCGAAATATCGGTACAAACACCCAAAATAGTATCTGGGAGCTATTCATACCGAAATTTCGGTACAAATAGCCAAAGTCGTGGTTCGGAGATCTTTGTACCGAAATTTCGGTACACGCAGACACTTCCTATTTATTATTCCGTTTTATAACTTGATAGTTTTCCTCATTCCATAAGGTTCATCTTTTTCTATCATGTTTCAATATACTTTTTTATTCTATTCATATTTCTAACAATTATAAAATCAGCTGCACTTTCTTGATTGCTTTATTCTATTTTTATGTATTTACAAAAAAGTATTCTATCCACTTATATACAATTTTATTACTATTCATCCGATTCAATTCATAATTTGCCATCCCGCTTTGTTATATGCCTAACAATCTTTCACCTTCAGAAAATATTATACATTTTACAAGCTTTTATTTGACTGGCTTTGTGGGTTCACATGTATGCGTGTATGCAAGGGGCAAATCTTGCATTCCAATTTTAATACACTGACAGATATCCAATCGACTTAAAACTTTGCATACATTTGTATTTCAATATGGATATCTATGAAGAGGTATTAGAGAGTAGAGTTAAATTTTGCCCCCCCCCCCCCTCTACCGCTTCCTCGCTTATTGCATTGTGATTTCGCATTTTTGTACATAACGAATTGAGTTCTAACTATATGCAGGCATACATAGTTTTGAGTTGATACCTTCTTCAACCCCATGCTATTTAAATTACCCCCCCCCCCTTCCTCAATCTATCAAGCCCCAAGGATTTACATGCTGTTAGAAAAGCCCAATTATGGATATCTGTGATAAGATCTTGGAGAGTAGAGTTCCAATTTTAGTTGCACCTCCCTCTTTCTAAAAAATAATATGTATAGTTAAATTTTTATATAAAAAAACCGGCCTTTTCTAAAACTTACTATAAAGAACAAAATAATGTCATCTGCCCAGGGGGCTTGGAATAATAATAATGCAATAATTATAATATGAATAAAAATAAAAGCATGGGGCGCGAATATTAAAATGCCTTTTTATATAAATGCAATGCTTAATATTTACGCCTCAAGCTTTTATTTTTAGTCACGTCATAATTATTATATACTATTTAAACAATTGTCGAACTACATCTCATCCAGCTGGCCGTATGAATAGAAACTTCGTCAAATTAAAGATTCCCTATTTCTCTCCCCAACAATTATTCTACGCACTTCTATTGTCTGTATCATCATTTTTCACACATATTTATTTATACTTATTATTCATCTATATTATGACTTTTAATCTATTTTTATCCCAGAGAAGCGGCGAATGCGGCGCTACGGTAAATTTGGCGCACTCGCATTCATGAATATTGGCACATTGTCGGCGAGTGATGTTAATTTCAAAATATATCATATATTTATGTTTACAATGTTACATTATAAAAAAAAAATTAAGCAAAAAGTAATTTGATTTATTTTTAAGACGAAGAATTAGTTTTACCTCTCTTGCTTCTATTATCAGAGAGGATAGATAACAGTGCACTAATGTGGCGCATTGTGATAGATCATAGATGTTTAGAATGTTAAAACTGCGAAAATGTTCAAATATCCTACGTAAGAAATTAAGAAAAAACAGCTGCAGATTATAATAAATATACCTAATTTTACTAATTTTCCATCGCATTATCAATTATATTTTTCTTTTTATCCATTAATATAAGTTATGTGAGCCATAGTCGCCACCTCTCCCATAATCCAAAAATTCTACCCACGTTTATCCCGTTTTCTCGGTCATCTGCTTTATTCCATCAATTCTATACGATCTATCCTTTTCTACAATTGCAATCATTTCTATCTTTTTATATCCCTTTTCTATCCTTTTCTAGCATCTTCATGCTGTCTATCATGTTTTATCAATTAAATGTCATTAATTAACATAATTTATGTGATCAAACTTAATCAAAAGAAAATCCAAGGTGGTGAAATGGGATAATTTATCAAATTTTGTAAACTGAAATTAATTATGAAAGTCAAAACATTTTAATTCAACCAGTAGAATATGAAAATGAGTCACAGACAGGAATTCCACAAATACAGGATATATAGAGATTCAAATGCCATTTCTTTATGGTTTTAAAAGTGAAATAAAGCGTATCGATTTGCATTCGAAATTTTACGACATGTTGCGATGTTTCAATTCTCTGCCAAAAAATGTCGTACTAAATTCCCAGAGAGTAGGCGGTTTACGATAGTATACCAGAAAAGTCTCTTCAGTTTGCATCGGATCCTTCGCAATAATGCGGTGATAAAACGCACTAGGGGAAAGTGAATTTGTCTTTTTTTGCTATAAAACGTACTAAGGAAAACATTTCCCTCCCCCACCCTTCCCAATATTACATAACTCAATCCAACTCGCGTGTTCTTTTAAACAAAAACAAGATATTTTAAAATCCATTCTGTGCCAAATTTAGAAAAAATTTTCTCATTAAATAGGGCCATAAATTACGAAAGAAGTTACTAATGCGTTATTGAAAGCTAATTGAAAATTACCTTAAAAATT
>CAKNWT010276638.1:0-10905 GCA_932066315.1 Andricus coriarius | reverse complement strand
GCTGAAAATTCATCTTTTCAAATTAAAATATAAACTCCTAGGTCGAAAGTTGAACTATTTTCTTGAGAATTATCTTTTTGTGATTCAAAATTGAGCTTTTGTTCAAATTCCCTTTTTGCGTTAAAAATTAATTTCTTGAACTCAAAATAAAACTCGTTGGATGAAAATTAACTTGTGTGTTGAAACTTCATATTTTTAAGTTAAAAGATCAAATATTTTGTATAAAAAATTCGTTGTTTTTAAAAATAATTTGGTTTTCAATGAAAATTTAACTATTCTATTTATGGTTAAAATGTACCTTCTCAGTTTAAAAATGTAACTATTTAGTGTGAAATTTATGTATTTTGCTGAAAATTCGCCTTTTTGGTAGAAAATCAATCTTTTTTGTAACAAGTTCAACTATTGAGTTAGATATTAGTGCATTTGGTTAGAAATTCATCTTTATGACAAAATATTCTTCTTCTTTGTTGAAAATCCAAGTACTTATTATAAAATTTATTTAATTTACTAAACATTCTTTTTTTTTGGTATAAAATTATCATCTTGATTAAAAATTTACATTTTTTTTGAAAATTGAATTGTTTTTGTTGAAAATTTGTCTTTTTTAATGAAAGAAAAATCTTCTTAGTTGAGAATTCAACTATTTGGCTACACAATTATTATAAAATAACTGAAAAATTATTTTTTGGTAGGAATTCAACTATTTTGTTGAACATTCGTCTCTTTTGGTTTAATTCAACTGTTTTTTATTTGAAATAAAAATATTTTCATGGTATATCAACTACTACGTTGTTTTTGAGAGTTGATTTTTTATTGACCCCTGAATAAATTTACGACAAAAATTCAGTCGGCAAAGATTAGTTAAGATTGCAGGGTTCAAAAAGGAAGGTACGCAATTTAAAAATTCAGATAAACAATTTACGTAGTTTATGCAAGGGCCTTAAGGAAATTTTAACTTTTAACGACCCTTTTTTATGATATTTCAATTAAATACTTTATTGAGTATACAGTACTGTTTACTTTTTTGTGTGTGAAACTTCCTAATGCCGTTTAAAACTGTAATGTCTTGCATAAGATAAGATTATTTCAGTACACAATACTCTTTTCTATACACTTATATTTTTATCTTTTATTCAGCGGAAAATAAGCAAGTGAATTCAAGTAGGGCAAGCAAAACCTTATCTACCGTTTTTTGCTGCAAAAGCCAAATATAAGTACAAAAAATTTATTTTCCAGAGCGAAACAGCAGCAGACTCGCTAATTATTATTAAACTTGAATTTCAGGTCTGGCTTCCATTCCGAACAGTGATGTTCCATTGCAATCTATTGTTTCTTTTTTTATATTTCATTGTTACCCTGCACATAGTTCAGTAAATGAACGGGAAAAACATATTCTCTGCTCATAAATTCGTTAATGCAATGAAACATTTTAGTTTTCTTTTTTCTTATGAACGCAAAATCTTTTATACAATTCTATACTGGTTTCAAGTTTTTCAAAAAGCTCCTGTAATAAACTTGTGAAATAAGATTACTATCTTTGTTCCTTTTTCTTATTCAACCGAAGAAGGAAAATCAGGATTGGTTCTCCCAGGAACATGCTCTGTATTCTGAATATCAATACATTTGAGAAAGACCCCTTTGCTGCCATTTCCTATGTAAATGTGAAGAATAGTTTCGGGGTATCCTAGTCTTACGAGGTCACGTGATCGTTCAAACCAATGGGCTAGACGATCTCGCGGAGCAGAAAAGGGTGCACTCTTTATTGAATATGTAGAATTTCGAAATGTTTTCTGCAGCAAAGAATTCAAGTTTTCATGCTTTCTGTTCTGATAAAAATAGAAATTTACCATATACAGGGTAACCGTAAGTCAGGGAAGAGCTGGAAATTTGGGGAATGTCAGGGAATTTTATTGGGCAGAAAAAGTCAGAGATCTTGAAAAAATCTTGCAAAAGTTTGAAATTTCTGTAATGTTCTGTAATTACTCCCTGTTCTTTTGTATTTCGACCACATAATGCTGGTCTTTGAATCTGCAAATTTCCCCATCTCGATTCTTTAAGTTCTTAATTATATGCTTATTCTCAGGGACACTAGTTCTTTCAACTAGATTTTCCAACGTATCTTCTTCTACGTCACAGTTGTTCTGTTTCAACCATGCTGTTTCTCATGCTGACTATCTCTGTAGTACTACCTTCTTTTTTGTTGTCCTTGCGCAATTGCCCAAAAAAATAATTTCTAATTTTCATCTAAAGCGTTTTGCATTTTCTTCTCTTCTTCTGCTTTGAATTTGTCCTTGCTTTCTTTAACTAGTATTTTTACTTTTCTGTTCTTATCCATATTATCATTTTCTGGTCTAATTCTATCGTGATCGCCAAGACCTGTGATATTCAACTTTCTTCGATACGTTTGGTTCTTTTCGTTAACGACTAAGCCAATTTCATCATTCTATTAAGCCTCCCCGATCATTCTTCCTACAACCGCAGCACGACACACTTCAGTTGAACTCCTAACAATGATTTTCTGGAACATTGTACTATCTTTGACGAAAGTTAATTTTTGAAAGAAAGAGGTTATGATCCGTTTTACAATCAGAAACCCTCATAACCCTTTTATATTTTACTAGCTCACTGAGTCTTTTATCCGCAACAATAAAGTTAATCATACTGTGGCTATCGCCTCTGCACGAGGTGTACCAGTGAATCGTCCCAGTGGGCACCAAATTTGACGACGTCTTTACGACATCGTTATGACATCTTTACGACAGCTTTACGACATCCTATGTCCATGTCGTTAGGGTGTCTTTACGATATCATAAAGACATTGTCAGATCGTACGACGTCTTTACGATATCGTAAAGGCACCTTAACGACATGGACATAGGATGTCGTAAAGTTGTCGTAAATATGTCGTAACGATGTCGTAAAGACGTCGCCGAATTTGGTGCCCACTGGGGTTTTATGCCAAAACTAAGTATTTGTAATAAACATGTCCTTTTCCAAACATAATCTTACCAATCTGTCTCCGTCACCATTTGTTTTTGGATCTCTAAAATTACATAACACCCCTTAGGTACACTCGCGTTGGATTCCGACCCATCCATTCATATCTCCTAGAAGAATGTTTCTTTCCCCATTATCGAAAGATTTCATGGTATTATTTAAAGTATACCAGAAGGCGTTTTTTACCTTACTCCTCTCACGATAAACTGAAACGTAACAGGCTATGATGAATAATTTTCTAAATCCCACTTTCACAACTATGTGATTCGCTATCAACGCCTGACCATAGTTCGATTTCGTGCTTCAACTCCCAATTTTCTATTATTCTACTGCCGCATCCCTTTTTCTTTATTTTAGTTACACATCATTATTAGCTTCCTTATGAAATAATATCCTTTTGGAGAAACACGCAACTTTTTGCTTGAAAATAATTCTTCTTTGGTTGAAGATTTAACTTTTTTTTTAAATTTGAGTCTTTTGGTTGAATTCTACTGTTTTTTATTAGAAATTTTTTTTTTTTATTAAAATATCTACGATTATATAATTTGTCGACAGTACCTTTCTTTAGTCAAAAATTATTTTTTTCGTTACAAATTTATATTTTTATCTGAAAATTTAACTATTCCAGTTGAAAATTCATCATTCTAGAGGAAAATTTATCTCTTTGGATAAAAGTTGCACTATTTTGTTAAAAATTGATTTTTTAAATTAAAAAACCAATGCATTGCATAAAAGTTCGACTAAATTATTAAAAATTAATGTTTTTTGTTGAAGGTTCAACACGTTGGTTCGAAATTTAACTTGTTTGTTGAAAATTCATATTTTCGGATTGGAAATTTACCTTGTTTGGTAGAAAGCAAATCTTCCTTGTTTGTCATTTCCTCTTTTTGGGTTAGAAATATAACTGATTGGTTGAAAATGAACCTTTTTGTCGAAAATTCATATTTTTGCGTTGAAAGTCAAACTTTTTTTTAAACAAATCCTTTTTGCCTTGAAATGGAACAATTTGGATAAACTTTTTTCTCTTTTCTAACTGAAAAATATTTATTTGTTGAAAATTCGTCTGTTTGGTGGGAAAATTCATCATTTCTGTTACAAATTCATCTCTTTGGTGAAACGCTTGACAACTTTGTTAAAAATTTGTTGTTATGTTTGTTGAAAAATAATTTTGTTACTCAAAAATAAAATTTTTTATTTTTTATTAAAAATGTATCTTTTTGAGTTGACAATGGAACTGTTTGTTTTTAAATTGATGTATTTTGTTGAAAATTCGTCTTTTTGTTTGAGAATTCATCTTGGTGGATTAATAATTCAACTATTTGATTAAAAACTCAACCATTTTGTTAATAATTGCACTATTTTGTTGAAATAAACATACTCTCACAGTTTTTATTAATACCACCCTGGTCAACATAAATTAATGACAATTAATATATTCGGTTAAAAATTTAACTATTTTTTTTTAGAAAATGCAACTGTTTTTTGTTGAAAATTCAACTCTTTTGCTTTAAATTTCAACTAATTGGTTGCAAATGAAACTATTTGGTTAAAAATTAATTTTTTGTTTGAAAACTCAACTATTTGGTCACGGAATTGTAAAAATGAAGTTTTTCAGTTACCCTGCATATAACAATAATATGTTATGAAGAAACCACTGCCATTAATTTAATATTTAATAATAATTAAATAATAATAATTTAATAATTTATTTTATTTAGGTATTTTTGAACCACACATTTTTGAATTACGCCAACGGTTAATGAATTTAGAAATTATTATTATTCAGAAGCAATTCTAATCTTTTTCTGAAGCAAACTTCAATCAGTTTCTCTAGAACAGTTTTTTTATTTATTCAATCTTTTTTTTTCAAGATTGTGTATTTAAATTTACTAAATATTCCTCAGGTAAATAAACTCAGCGATGGCACTATTCTCGACATTCTCACGATTTTGAACTCGTAATTAAACGAATTAATTAAGGCGGATTCCACGAGATGTCTGCGGCGAAAAAGTGATAGGGGAGCCAACAGAAATGTTCTACATATACACATGCTAATATATACACACAAATATACATTTATATATGGATGCAGAGAGCTCTAGTAGTCTGGCACTCATTAAAAAAAAGAAAAGATATTTTCCAATTTCGGGCCACTCTTATCTTGGCCGACAATCCAAGCAATGCGCCAGGGTAAGGCCATTAACGTCCTGTTAAATTTAACCCGGGTATGCAGTAAACATACCCGATAAACAAATGCTAATGCTACCCTCGTGATAAGGCTGACTTCCATTTTCGCAATGTCTTCCGAGATTTAAAAAATTCCCTTCCTGAGACTCGTCCCATTTTCACCCTCAGAGTCTATTTACCTTCTTCCAAGACAAACATTAGATTTGCAATTGGAATTGAAATTCTGAATTAAGTTCACTATATGCGATCCTAGTTCCCTGGATTTCAGCTCCGCTGATAAAAATTTATCAAGTGGCTTTACGAAACTTTTTTTCTCTCGGCTAAAGAAGAATATAGACAAGAAGAATATAGACCAGAAGAAGAATTTCTTGTTCGGTTGAAATAATAATAATAATATTTTACTGTTACTAGAGTGCCCGAAAAAATTTAAAAAACTTTGATTTTTTAATCCTGCCTTTAGAATTGTGTTCTCTTTGGTGAACAAGACTGTTTCATTTAAAGAAAAAAAATCGCGCTAGCATGTTCGTCTTCAGAAAAAGTATATTTTTTCAATACTTTCTTGCGGTATTGAATACATAACTTTCTTGCCTTTTGATTTTCCTGAATTTTAATCAATTTTGAACTATTCTTGAGAAACAAAAGATCTTTATACGACTAATTTTTACATCACTTACGCTATAACTCACAAAAAGCAACTTCGGTGCTCATAAAAAAAATGAAGAATTTACTTTACTATGTGAAAATCGGAGAAGTTATAAAAAAACATATTTTTACTTTTTTAAGTGAGAAAGGCATCTTGCCTGTCTCCTAAAAGTTTAGTTTAGGCAATGCTAAAAATCTTTCAGAAATAGTTTTACTATTAGGGCGTTCCATGTCAAGTCATAGATTTTACTCATTTTTTGTTTATTTTGTAGTGCTTAGGACACTAAACAGCGATGCTGAACGATTTTACAACATTTTTATTTCTTTCAAAGTTACTAAAAATGATAAATTTAGGACTCTTTTCTTCAAGATTTGTTTATCTCTGTGTCTATTAGCCATACAAAAAATGTCATTATATAATCTTACGCAGAAAAGATTAAATTTTCAGAAAATTATAAAATAAATAGACAAGTTGTAAACTGGCAATTGTTCACTCAAAAAGTAATTTTTAATTATTTTTTTCAGTCTAAAGGAGATCATCGATTCAAAATAAGTTTTTTGGATAGCAATATTTCAAGCCAGCTTAAGAGCTTAAGAGAAAGCATTTTTCAAAGTTTTTAACTTTCAACGCCGATTTTTATGAGACTCAAGTAGGTGAAAGAGCTTGAACGTAAGTATTTTTTAGCTATCATTAGGCAATCGTTTTTGATACATTATTAATAAACAAATTTTATAAATAAATGTCAAATATCGGGTGTGCGTGTCCCAACCCCTACGGAAATTGAAATGTGATTTTTTGACTTGCTATAAATGTGACTTGGCGCAATGCCTTTATTTATAAAATTATTTTATTGCTAATTTCTTATAAACAACTTTCTGATAACAGCTAAAAAATATACTTGATGAATTTCGATAAACTTCCAAATTGTAAGTTAGATTTTTGAAGTCAAATGATGTTCATTTATAATAATATTTTCGGTGAAAAACACTAACTTGCGCTATTGTTGATCAAATATTGTAAACATTGTTAAATGACATCTTCGCTGGTTTTTCGAAAGATATCGCTTTTAATTGACCACAGTCTCATAATTCTAAAGAAGATTTTTTAATTGGCATCAGGGTCGATAATATTTACTAACATTTTTTTGTTTCACTAATCATTAAAAAAAATTTAGCATTTTGTTAATCAATTTTATCATTTTTAATCAATTAATTTAAGTTTTGGCCCTTATACATGGTCAGAACCCCTAATATGTTCTATATTTTTTTACTTATTTACATTAATTTTTGCGAAATTACAACTGAAATTAAAATTTATGTCAATGAAATTAAGTGTCAGGCTGAAACTTAATCCGTGACAACAATAAAAAATTTTATTTTTATTTAAAAATGGTTCGAAAATAAATTACAATACAAAAACAAATATTATTAACCCTAATGTCAATTGAAAAAACTGCTTTACAATTGTGAATATTCTTTGAAATCTAATTATTTTTTATTATTGAGAGCCATTTTAAACAAAAACACTAATATAACATAAATAAAATTGATTGACATTGTAAATCTTTTGTCAAACTCTAAATTCTTCTAAATTCTTCTAACTTCTCTAAATTCTTCTTTATAATTTAATAATTTTTTATTAAAAGTACCAACCGGCAGTATAAAACGACAACAAACCCAAGAACTGTGAATTCAATGATAATGAATGTTATTCTGCAGAATAATGCTAATATGAAAAATCTTACGATTTTTCGTCGTTGTTAAAAATACTAATTATTTACGAAAAACACTAACAGAACATAACCAAAATTTTTCCAAATAATAAATCTTCTTTGAACAAAAATTGTTGAAAAATTGTAGAAATTTTCTTCGGAATCTACATCGACATTTAAGGTGAAAGCCATTAGCTTAACCTACAATTGTTCAAAAAATTTAAATCTTCTTTTAAATTATTTGATTACTAAAAATACCCGTTTTCGGTTCATAATGCCAACAAACCCAACAAAATTTAAATTAATGATTCTGAATAATAATCTGAAAAATCTTGTAAATTGTTTTGGTTAGAAATGCCAAATTGTAAATCATCTTGAAAATTTGATTAATTTTGTTTTATATAACCGATTTCCAGTGAAAAGCGTTAACATAACCTCAAATTGTTCAAAAATGATGAAAAATCTTCTTTGATTTCTATATCAATATTTGCTATGAAAACCCCTAGCTTTACCTACAATTGTACAACAATCTAAAATCTTTCTCGAAATTATTTTTTTTACTATAAATAGCGATTTGTCGTGTAAAACGTTAACATAACCAATAATTATTTCAATTTTTATTTATGATAACCGATTTCTTGTCAAAAACGATAATATATCCTAAAACTGTTAAAAAAATGAACATTTTGTTCGAAATATGATGATTTTTGTTCTAAAATACAAGTTGTTTGTTACGCCAGCGTAACCTAAAATTGTTAAAAAATTATGTACTTTGAAAATCTAACGATTTTTGTTTACAAACCTCAATTTCCTTTAAAAATGCATAGAAAACCGAAGAACGTAAATTGCTGCAAAATTTGTATTCTTTAAAATTTTCATAAGTTTATACTGATTCAAAACACTAACGTAACCTCAAATTGTTCAAAATTCGGAATCTTGATTCCAGTGAAAAAGAAACTAATAAAGCCTACAATTTTTAGAAATTTAAATTCCTCTTCGAAACTTTATGTTCCTGTATTGAAATTATTGTTTTTAAATACTCATTTTCAGAGAAAAGCACTAACAAAAACATTCATAATAAATTCAACAAATTATTAGATAATTTGAAAGTTTTAATTCAACCGCGCCAGAATATTAAAAATGACAAATGTTTCTAAATTCGTACAAGGTTTTCCATGATTTTTTTATTGAATGAAATTATTTGTGTATTTTACTTTCGAAATTTCAAATTTAAGTTAGAAAACAACTTCAAGTAATAAAATTTTTTCAAAAATAATGAGAGCGCGATTTTCAAGATATATCTTTAAACTACTCTTTTTAGATAGGAGGCATGCGGCCGCATGTTTTTAGAAATCTCGAAAGAGATGTTTAATTTTTCTTATCAAAAATAAAAAAATATATATAAATAAAAAAGCCTTTATACTAAAACGTTTTATTTGTAGTCCCTTATAAAATTTCGAATGAATCAATTAGTATCCTGCAATTACGTGATCCCGAAATAAATTAAAAAGTTAATTTACTCATTTTTTTTTGTAATCTGTACAATATGCTCACGTTCTAGAAATTTCAATGTTTGTTTTTAACTTAATTTTACTTAACATAGCAATTTATTTCTACGGAGCTCATATATTCAAAGCAAATTTAAAAAGTCTTGGCAATTATTATAGATACGAATTTTTATTGAACTATTGAAAATTATTATACGTTTAAAATACCCTTAACTGAAGAATTTGGCAAACTTGAGCAATCTAAATATTCAGTTTCAGTTTCAGTTCTGGTATATTTTCATTTATGGAAGCTTTTACCTTCTTTTGCAGATGCGTTTAACTTTTTCAACATGAAGAAGTTTACAAATCATCGAAAAACTTTTAAGATAATTCATATAGATACTCTAAAATTTATTTTGAGAATATGATTTTCTCACATGTACAAAATAAATATTCATAAAAATGTACAAATGTAAAGCGTCTGGGAAAACACGTTTTTCTTATAAAATCCATAAAATTAAATAAAAAATCCTTCAACCTCTAAAAATAACTATTGAAATTTTCTAACCTGAAACTTTTTATTGTTTTAATACTTATAAGAATTGCGAATCCTTGATCGTGAATATGATAAAATTTTACATTTTTTATAGTTCGTTTCATATATACTGCATTGTTTAGGTTAATTGAGAGACATAACAAATTTTTGATTTTCACGAAAAACAGTTTGAAAGTGCTGGAGAGATTTTTTCCACTGACTATTACTATTAAATTATTTAATATATTATTAAGCTAACCCAAGATTACTCATAAAACTAAAGTTTGGAGACTTCTCGTTTTAAACAATTTTATTAACATTTTATGCAATCATGGACCCGGATTACCCGACAATGGTACTTTCTAAGTATTAATTAAAAATGGCCCCATGTATTGTTAATAATTGCATTTACAAAAAAAGCATCCTCATAATCAATGAATAGGTTATGAGGTTATGGCCAAAAACCTGACAATTTTTCTCGACATTGTATACTTATTTAAATGGTTTAATTGGGACTTTTAACGTTTTTAATATTTAGAATATATAAAAGCACATATTACCTATAACATAATTTCTTGTTACCTAATATTTAATATTCAAAAGTAATCTTCTTTTCAATTCTAAACTAACCGTTTTAGACCCACTTCCCCTGTATTGTGTATTCTACCTTATATTTTATAGTATACTTGTAGAATCTATATATATTCTTTTTTTTAACAAAACTGTATATATATTTTTAAAAAACATGATCATCAAAATAAGTAATTATTTAAACATAAGTAATAAATGACTGCATAATTTCATTATAATATGAGTTACACTTTAGAAGAATAACCCTAGAGGGAAACTTTACTTTTGAAAAAGTTCGAAATCCTGGATCAGTGGCACCACTACAACATTTTAAGTATAAAATTTGTCTAAAGAAAATTCAATTGAATATGGAAAAGAAAAAGGATTTACAATTGATATGTTCAAGCGGGGTTATTCTTCTACAGTATGACTGATTTTAAAATGAAATTATGCAGTGATTTATTACTTATGTTTGAAATAATTACTTTTTTCGATTATAATGTTCATTGATTCTACAAATGTTCGAATGACATTAGGTTGAATACACAATATGCGTATCTTCAATTTCTTTGAATAAATTAATATTATATATATAATAATATATATATTGAATATATTTTGTTAACGCATTTATTAATGTACGAGAACTATAATTATCCTGGACGTCCTCCTTTCGCTGATATGAGCAGGTCTATTATAAATAATATAATATTCAATTATCGCTTGCAGAATATTATTTTATTCAATATTCACCACATTGCATGGCATACTACAA
>CAKNWT010276593.1:0-11121 GCA_932066315.1 Andricus coriarius | reverse complement strand
AAATATTTTTGACGCACATGTATCAAAATTGAAGAATAGGAGGATCCAAAACGTTCAAAGATAGTTTTGACAAAATTTGAAACGATAATATTCCCAAATACATCTTTGAAATATGGTTAATCAAAGTCAAAATTTTGAATTCCGTATCAGACTTACCCATATTGACCCTAATAATGAATCGAAAGAAATCTGTAAGGTAATGTCAATTGCGAAAAGAATTAAAATAAAGAGCAAAATTCTTACCGGTCCTGAGTATATGTAGGCTTGCAAAGGTTCTCCGGTAGTTCCAGAGTAAAAGAAATCCTTTCCAAGGTAATTGTAACCCTGTTTGGCGAGCTCATCACAGACATCCTTGACTTTCGAACCTCCAAAAGCTACAATGTTTTTTTTTTAGATATTAGATTCAAATTTCCATAAGATTACAGGAATATAATTCTAAAAAAGATCTATAAAATATTTAACCGGCCTCGGGCTTACTTCAGAGATAAAAAAATGTCAAAAATAGCATACATTTTTGAAAAATTGTAGCAAAGTAGTGACATGAAATATCGAAAAATTTATTTCTTTAAGAATATAGAGTAAAAGTTTCAAACTTTTCTTTTATCCAGCTTGTAATACTTTGTTTTTAAACCAAAGAAAATCAGATCGAACGCTGTACGTAGAGAAAAATACATCAAGTAATACAAAATATTTAGTGAGTTAAATTTTTGTCTTTTTAGCATTACATTTTTTTATAATAAACGCATTAAAAAAATTAAAGAATGCAGCACTGCACAGAAATTGTATAAAATTGTATTGATAATTTTTTATTCTATGGAGGTATTTTGAATTTCTAAATTATCTTTTGTCCAAACTCTAAACTTAAATGATAGAAAGTGCTATTTTCCTATCTTGATGACATTTGATGAAACTGTTTACGAAACTTTTATTTCATTTCTTATACCAAATTTGCTACAGAATTTCGATTTTAAATTGCTGGAATTTCCGAGGTATGTCCTCTTGAATTCTTCGATTCTTTTTGAATTTATGTTAACTCTACTGAATTATTATGAATTTCTAAAATTATTCTTTTATTCCTCTGGCATTTGTTCGAATTCTTATCAATTTTATTGTATTCTTTGAATTATCTGAATTCTCTTAAATTCTTCTACTCATTTTAAATTCTGTTAGAGGGTGTACTAAAATTCTGGAAAAAAATTCCCTGACAATTCCGGGTTTTTTCCTGGTATCTCCAGTTTTTTCCAGGTATCATTTTTTATAATTCGGAGCCATTCAAAGATTTCGTATTTTTTTAAGCTAATGTTTTTGCAGTTCTTGAGTTTGCCTCTCAAGTCCATGAATTTGAATAATAATTCAAACAAATTTTTTTTATGTTCTTACACTTAAAATTCTGTGCATATTTATGTAGGTTGAATTTCAACTAAAAATGATCAATTTTTAACCAAATAGTTGAATTTTGAACTAGAAAAGGTCAGTTTTCAACCAAAAATGAAATACTTAAATTTTCAGTTAAAATCATTAATTTTCCACCCAAAAAAAACAACAAATTTTCTGCCGAAGTGATGAATTTTCAATTAAAATTACGAATCTTTAACTGCAATACATGAATTTTAAGCCAAAAAGATAAAGCTTCAACAAAAGAGTTAAACTTCAACCAAGTAGTTTTATTTTCAACTAGAAAGATAAATTTTCGAATAAAATGATGAATATTTAACAACTACCACAAAATACGATGTTTCAATAAAATATAGAAATTTTCAACGAAATAGTTGAATTTTTAACTAAAAAATATAAATTTTCAACCAAACATGTAATAGTTAAAATTTAAAGTTCAAAAATATATAATTTTCAACAAAAAAAAAACTAATTAAAAAATATTTACATTTTCAAAAAAAGTGATGAATTTTCAAGTGCAATTTTCAAACAAAATGATAAATTTACAAATAAAATGATGATTATTCAACTGAGATCCGTGAATTTTCCACCAAAAAAATTAAAATTTCCAACAAGATGATTAACTTTCAAACAAGAAGATTAATTTTCTACAAAAAAAAAACGATTTTTCAACAAAATACATGAATTTCCAATGAAATAGTTAAATTTTTAACTAAAAAAGACACTATTTCAAACAAATAGTTGGATTTTAAAATAAAAAAGATAACTTTTCAGTTAAAAACAAATTATTTCCAACATATCTGATGAATTTTGAACTAAAATTATGAATCTTCAACCGGAATAGTTGAATTTTAAACCAAAAAGATAAACTTTCAACTGAAATGATGAATCTTTGACTGGAATAGTTGAATTTTAAACACAAAGATGAATTTTCAAACAAAAATATTATCTTTTACCAACAAATACTAATATTTAACAAAATAAATGAATTTTAACTAAAATGATGTAATATTCAACTAGAATAGTTACATTTTCAGTTAAAAAAATGAATGTTTAATTTCAACAACAAAAAACCGAACTTTCAACAAAATAGTTCAAGTTTCAACTGTAATAGTTAAATTTTCAGTAAATTAATTTTCAGTCAAGGAAAAACGAGTTTGCAACAAAATGGCTCAGTTTTCAACTAAAGAGATGAATTTCCAATTAAAATTATTAACCTTAAACCAAAACAATTACTTTTTAACAAAAGAGATTAACTTTTAACAAACTAATAACATTTTTATTATAAAAAAGATGAATTCTGAACGAAAAATGTACTAGTGGATATTTTAATCAAAAAACATTTTGATTTTTAATCAAGAAGAGTTGAATTCAACCTAAAAAGATGACTTTTCAACATAGTAAGTTGAATTTTTACCTAAGAAAGGTTTTTTTGTCAAGAGGCGGAAATAATTAAAGAATTAAATTTTCAGTTAAAAAAATTAATTTCAAACCAAAAGAAAACGCATTTTCAACAAAATAGTAAAATACAGTAATATAAAGCCACTTTAAAAACAAAAAATAATAGTTATTGAATTTTATATTGCAATTCAAGCCAAAAAAAAGTTAAGCACTCTCGCGAAAAAAATCCCTGACTTTAAAAAAAAATTCCCCGACATTTCTAGATTTTTCCAGGTATATAAAAATTCCCTGAAAATTCCAGGTTTTTCAGGTAGTATAGACACCCTGCTTTTATAACCATTTATATCCATTTTTTGTTTTTTAATCCACTGACTTTCATTGGATTCTTTTGAATGTGTTGGATTCTCTTGAATTCTCTCGAATTCTTTGAAGTCCCTTGAGCTCATATAAATTCTATTGAATTATTATATTTTTTATTATTCTTTTCCATCTCTCTAAATTTTAAACATTATTTTAATGAATTATTATGAATTTTATTTTGCTTTCTTTGTATTCACTTGAATTCTTCTACTAATCTTGAATTCTTTTTAAATCTTTTGAATGCACCTTGAATTTAGTGTTGCGTTTCGCAGGCATTGAAATAAATTTAATTTTTATTAATTCTCTTTATTCTTTTGGATATTTTTAAGGCAGGATTCTACTTTGGAACGCGCGAAAAAACTGCTATTTTTGTACATTTTTTTTTTAACATTGAGAAAGATATTGATGTAAGGCTTGTTATTACGCTTAATAAATATACTCTTAAAATATATTTGAAAAGTTTTTTTAGTTTATTTTATGCTGTCTATATACATTTAAATGGCACTTTCTCGAAACCTCGTTTTTTACCGCTTGTTAAAAAAATCTTTGAAACTACCGAATCGATTGGTCTGAAATTTTTACCACATATTCTATACATATACATCAACCGGTGGTAGCAGATTTATTTAAATATTTTTATTTTTACTATTATTTTTTTGCAAAAAATAAGCAAAAAACAATGAGATTTTTTTTTCGAAGTGTCGCCATTTTGTTTGTTTTTGCATGTAAATGAAAAAATCTGCTACCACCGGTTGATGTACAATATATGTATAGAATATGTGGTAAAAATTTCAGACCAATCGATTCGGTAGTTTCAAAGATTTTTTTAACAAGCGGTAAAAAACG
This sequence comes from Andricus coriarius, assembly GCA_932066315.1. NCBI lineage: Eukaryota > Metazoa > Arthropoda > Insecta > Hymenoptera > Cynipidae > Andricus > Andricus coriarius. The sequence continues at coordinate 7,119 of CAKNWT010276593.1, read as the reverse complement.
AGGTTTCGAGAAAGTGCCATTTAAATGTATATAGACAGCATAAAATAAACTAAAAAAACTTTTCAAATATATTTTAAGAGTATATTTATTAAGCATAATAACAAGCCCTACGTCAATATCTTTCTTAATGTTTAAAAAAAAATGTACAAAAATATCAGTTTTTTCGCGCGTTCCAAAGTAGAATCCTGCCTTAATACACTCGAATTTTATGTGATTTTTTACATTCAACTGAATTCGCTTCAATTTTTGTGAAATCTTATGAATTCTTTTGAATTCATATGATTCCTTTAAATTCGTATGATTCATTTGGATTCGCATGAATTCTTATAAATTCTTTTGGACTCTTTTGTATTCTTCTGAATTATTTTGAATTAAAGTGTGCTTTAAAATTACTAGTAGTTTACTCCCTGCTATTAACGCTTCTATATTAATACTGTACCATTTTTTAAGTTTTGGATTCCAAGCAATAATATTTTCAAAGCTTCAATTTCATTAAAATTAAAACTAGTGAACTAGTGAGGAAAACGGAAACAAGTCGATTGTCGGAATTTTCTTCAAAAAGTAAAAAAAAAAAGGTCGTGCAATCCGAGGCCCAAGATATAAATAAAAAAATAGATGAATTTATATTATTCTGAATAAATTCTTGTTTATTATTCCGAATTTAACCATTTTTCCGTATATATCGATGCTTGAAATAGCGGACACTTCATTATAGCCAAACAGCGAAAAATTTCGACAATATTTTTGAAGGTCAAGCGGATAAATAGTTGCATTATCTTTTTTTTAAATAGTGGAAAAATATTAGCAGTACCTGTTCCATAGTGAAATTCCCCTTTTAAGACACCAGCTTTTCCAGCCAGGATTTCAATCAACTTGCCCACCGTCATCCGAGAGGGAAAACCATGTGGATTCATAATAATGTCCGGACAGATACCCTGGTCGTTAAAAGGTAAATCCGCCTGCTCGACAATCAAGCCCGTGACTCCTTTTTGCCCATGTCGACTGCTGAACTTGTCACCTATTTCTGGTCTTCGAGTCTGCCTGAGTAGCAGCTTGAGCAAAAAGGAATTGTCTTGAAAACTGGAAATCATCACTTTTTCCACGTAGGAGCCGATCGGTCCTTTGTAAACAACTGGAGCTTCTCTATATTCAACCGGTTTCGGAGCTTGCCCGGCATTTACATGGGGACTGGCGGTCTCTGTCGGTATCGATTTGTTGATCATGACCTGTGTGAATAAAAAAGGTTTCAAATTGATATATAATAACGGAAACTAAATTAATACATCCATGTTCAAGGAACCTCTCTCGGACTGCATGTCTAAAACGACCACCCTGGTGTTGGTCGTCTATACTGACCACTCTAATTTTTGAGTTGGTCACTCAATTTAGTATTTTATATGCGGCGCTAAATACCAAATCAAATAGCAGATAGGTTTAGTAATTAATACTCTCTGGTTTAGTACATTATTTAGAATTATTTTTACTTCAATTTAATTCCTTGAAATTGCAATGCTTTTCAAATTTTTCAAAATTCCTTTTGATTTCTTTACACATTCTTGAAGTCTCTAAATTGATCTGAATTCCCTAAATTCTATTATGTGCCGGAATTCCATGAATTGAATTCTTTCGAATTCGCTCGACTTCTTTAAAAATTTTTTAAATTGTTTAGAATTCATTTCAGTTCCACTTGAATTTAATTTGATTTGTTTTAATTCATTGGATTCTTTTGAATTCACTGCATCACTTTTAAATTTTCTCGAATTTCCTTGAACTCATTTGGATTCCTTCGTCTGTCCCGAATTCTTCTTGATTCCATTTATTTCTTTTGAATTTCGTTGAATTCTTCAGTTTCCGTTTCAATTCAACTCGAATTCGATTGGTTTTGCTTTAATTCTTTGGATTATTTTGAATTCATCGAGAAATTGACTTTAGATCTTTTAAATTTCCTGAATTCACTGTAATTCTTTCGTATTTCCTTGCATTATTCTCCATTAATTTGAATTCCTCTTAATTCACTTGAATTCCCCTGGACTTACTTGCATTATTTTGAATTCCCTTGAATTTTTCTAAAGTCGTTTCAACTCCACTTGATTTTAATTGTTTGCTTATAAAATTTTTAGAACTTTTTTTATATTCTTTTGAATTCAATTTAGTTTTTTTTTAATTTTCTGGAATTCTTTCATAATAAATGTATTGAATTTATTATTTAAATTTATTAAATTTAATAATTTCATTTTTCTTTCATTCCTTCCAATTTCCTTGAATTCTTTTGAATTCCATTCAGTTATTTTCAATTCCCTTAAAGTCTTCAGATTTCTTTTTAATTCCACTGGAATTCAATTCGATTTGCTTTAATTCTTGAAATTCTTTTGAATTTTTGACTTGCAATCTTATAAATTTTTTTGAATTTCCTTAATTTACTTGATTTCTTGCATATTTCCTCGAATATTTTTAAATTCTATACATTATCCTTAAAGTCTTCTGAATTCACTTGAATTTTTCTGAATTGAATTGAATTCTTCTAAATTCACTGGAATTCTTGATTTAGAATCTTTAAAATTTTCTTGAATTTCCTTAATTGACTTGAATTCTTTCGTATTTCCTTGAATTCTTCTGAATTCTTTCGAATATCCTTGAATTCTTAATTCACTTGGTTTCTTCTAAATTCACTGGAATTCTTCCGAAATCGCTTAAATTCTTCTCAATTCACTTGAATTCTTTTACATGAACTGGAATTATTCTGAATTCCCGTGTATTCTTCTAAAGTCGTTTTAATTCCACTTGATTTTAATTAATTTTTTGTAATTCTTTGTTTTTTTATTTCTTCGTATTCTTTTGAACTCACTAGATCTCTATTGAATTTTATCGAATTTCATGGAATTCCTTTGAGTTCTTTTAAATTTCCTTGAATTCTTCAGAATTCACTTCAATTCTACTTGAATTTCATTGAATTTGTTATAATTCTTTAGATTCTTTTTGATTCGCCAAAAAATTGATTAAAAACCTTTTAAATTTTCTTGAATTCCTTTAATTCACTTGAATTCTTTCAAATTTCCTTAAATAGGGTCGTCATTTGTTTTTCAATTATAACTTAAAATATAAAAATAGATAACCATTTTGACTATAAGAAAATGAATTTTGGTCAAGTCTCTTTTTTTGTTTTATTCTAAAATCTGTACATTTTTAAATATTGAAATTCATTCATTGCTTGGTAGAAGCGCCGCGCTAAGAAATCTTTCAACTTTCTCGACTTTTTTTATTTGAGATTCTGAAGTTAGCCAATAGAGTCATTAAAATTAACCTTCGATTTTCTTCTCTGATTGACAGAAGCGATTGAACACTCAAGGTGATTGTCATATTTAAAATATTACTAATTTATTTGTTAATTTTATCCGAAATAAAGTATTTAAACCTCATTTTCTTTCAGCAAAGAGTAGGTAATTTATTAAAGAAAAACGTAGTTGTTGTAAATCATGCAACGCACCTATTCCATTTGAATATAATTTAATTTGTTTCATTTCTTTGGATTCTTTTTAATTCACTGAGGAGTTCACTTTTGATTATTTTAGATTTCCTTGAATGTCCTTGAATTCTTTTGAATTCCCTTTAGTTCATTTAAACTTCCTAGAATTCTTAAGATTTCATTTCAATTCCACTCGAATCCAACTAGATTTGCTTTAATTCTTTAGATTCTTTTGAATTCACCAAGGAATTGACTTGAGATCTTTTAGATTTTTTCGAATTTCCTTAATTCACTTGAATTCTTTCACATTTCCTTGAACTCTACTAAATTCACTTGAATTATTTCGGGTTTCCTGGAATCCTCCCGAATTCACTGGAATTTTTTTGAATTCGTTTAAATTCTTTTAAATTCGCTTGAATTTCTTGGAATTATTTCAAATTCATATGAAATCCACTCGATTTTTTTGCAATTCTTTGAAATTCCTTGAATTCTTGAACCTGCGAATTCTTTGAATTCTCTGAAATGCCTAAATTCTACAATGTCCCAAAATTCCCTACATTCTCTTAATTAAATTCTTTTGAATTAAGTTTAGTTCTTTAAAATTTTCTTGAATTCTTCAGAATTCGTCTCAATTCCACTTGAATTCAATTGAACTTGCTTTAATTCTTATTAATTCAGCAAAATAATTGACTTGAAATCTTTTAAATTTGATTGAATTCCCTTAATTAACTTAAGTTCCCTTAATTCACTTGAATTCTTTTAAATTTTCTTCAATTCGTTTGACTTTCTTGAAATCTTCGGTATTCCTCGGTATTCCTATATTTCCTGAATTCTCTTAAATCTTCGAATTCTTTTACTTCTCTGAAAGAAATTCAGGGTATTCAGGAAATTCACGGGAATACGGAATATTTCAAGGAAATTGAAAGAATTCAATAGAATTTGAAAGAGTCAAAAAGCATTTCAAGCGATTGAAATTAACTTAATAGAATACAAAAAGAACTCGAGGGAATTCAACGGAATTCAATGTGCATTAAAAATAATTCTGAATAATATAATAAACTAGAGAGTATTAATTACTAAACCTGTCTGCTGTTTACCGTGTAGATGTACTAAAACGAGGGGCCAACTCCAAAAGCAGTGTGGTTAGTTTAGGTGACCAACGCCAGAGTTATTAGTTTGGACGACCAACGCCAGAGTGATTAGTTTAGAAGACCAACGCCAGATTGGTTGGTTTAGACGACCGACGACAGAGTAGTTAGTTTAGAGTTTAGACGACCAACGCCACAGTTGTTAATTTAGATGACCGTCAGATTGGTTAGTTTAGGTGACTAACACCAGAGTGGTTAACTTAGGCTAACAATGCCAGAGTTGTTAGTTTAGACGACCAAAGTCAGAGTAGACTGTAACGTCCACTCTGAGAGAAGTTTTTTCAACATGCATGTATCGAAATAATCCATGGAAGATTACAAAGATAAAAACCTTTCTATTCTCAAGCAATTCCCCAGGAGCGACGATGCCATCCGAATCAAGAACGTCATGTTTGTATATCGGCTTTTTCGTAGTCGCATCAACCATAGGTCCCAGGATTTTATCCGGTGCTCCGTTTGGATGTTTTTTTAAAACGCACTTGCTGTTTCGATAAACTAAGCACCTCCCGAAACCTCGATCAATCGAGTCCTTATTTATCACGAGAGCGTCTTCTATATCGTATCCACTGTAAGACATCACAGCAACTATCGAGTTTTGACCAGCCGGTAGTTTATCGAAATTGATTAACTCGATTGTTCGAGTCTTGACCATTGGAGCCTGAGGATAAACGAGATTGTACATCAGGGTGTCGATCCTATTCCTTTGGTTGTATCCAATCGTTCCCATGGCCTGCTTTCCCATAGCGCATTGATAAGTGTTCCTGGGACTTTGATTGTGATGAGGGAAGGGTACGAGCCCGGCGCAAACTCCTAGGATTGTGAAAGGCTCAATTTCCATGTGAGTTGTTTTAAAGTTAACTTGGCTTTCATCGAAAGCAATGTAGCTGTCGTTTTCTTCGTTCACGTCAAGGTACTCGATTACTCCTGTAAAGATATTTGTACAATTTAGAAGCTTTGATCAAACATCAGGTCTTAGTACAAATCCGATCCCTTCAGGTATAAGGCCACAAAATTCTAAGATAAGAAATAGATTCTCGAGTATTTCAAGCTTTGCAGAAATTTTAATCTAGACCGAATCTATTTCAAAGCAAACAGGTTCTAGATTTGAAGTCGCAAAATCTCTCGGGAACGAAATATGTGGGTTTTTAGATGAAATTAGGCGATATGTATATTTCCGATTTCCGAACAAGAATGTTCTATGAAATTTTGCGCTTTGTTTTTTCAAAAAAATCCTAATTTTTTCTGTAAACCCTTAGAACTTTAGACCTAATTGAGATATTTGTCGTTTTCTTTCTAATTTTGATAGCGTTCATTGTCAAAATGGTGGCGGTTTTTCTGAAAATATTAAAAGTCGATTTTCTCAAAAACCCCATGCCAATTTTTTATTGAATGCAAAAAATTGAATTTCTTATTTTTCGCAAAAAATGAAAGATACAAAAAAATCTCTAGATGAAAGTTTACACATCTAAAAAATTCTATGAAAAAAACCTCTTATTCTTCTGCAATATCTTGCATCGTTTACGTGAAAAATTCCAAAATAATATTTTTAAAATAAAAAATTCTCCTGGCTCAAAAGATTTTTTGCAATTCTACTCACTACGTTTTTATTAAACATTTTGTAGAAGATGCTGTACTTTAAAAATGAATAACTGACCGTAATATTCTAAACTAAAAGAATTTTCATTAAAACCAAACGAATAAGTTTTAAAGAATAAGAAGAGAAATAAAAAATTAACAATAAATAAAAATTATAGTGTAAAACGTCAAAAAGTTGTGAACCTAATTATTTTAAACATTAAACATGAATAATAAATCAATCAATGACGGATAATATGAATAACGAATTTAAACGGTTGCAAACAAAATTATTTTTTATAACACATGCATGATTTCAGTCCTTTTCGATGCCTATGAAGCGGGGCTAAAGCTCTACTTTTCACTCCCTAGGGAGCAAAAAGTACTTTTTACTCCCTAGGGACTGAAAAGTGACGTCAGAGGTGAACAATGAAAATGATATGTCTATGAGCTCGCATTTTACTATCATCAGCCCATACACCGTAAAAACTGTGAGGAAATTTTGATTGCAAATCATAGAATTTTGCTTTTATTTATGGAAAGTTACCATATATAACTGATCAAATTACCTTAAATTACCGAAAATTTTCATAAATTTCCGGAAATGTATGGAAATTTTTAAAAATGAATTTTGGGTAATTTATGGTAGGTTACCATATTTACTTGTAAAATTACCATAAATTACCGAAAATTTCCATAAATTACCGAAAATTTCCGGAAATTTATAGAAATTTTTAGGAATGAATTTTGGGTAATTTACAATATTTACCGGTAAATTGACCATAAATGACCAAATATTTTCATAAATTTCCGGAAATTTTAAAAAATGAATATTGGGTAAATTATGGTAATTTATCGTATCTACCGGTAAAATTACCATAAATGACCGGAAATTTGCATAAATTTCCGGAAATTTATGGAAATGTTAAAAAA